>ML812914.1:392511-430078 GCA_009831015.1 Picea engelmannii | reverse complement strand
CCTTGGGCCTAGCCTCCCTAAATAGAAAGGACCTCCCCATTGTGGTGACATTGGGTGGGGTAGGTCCCTATTACACCAGTTTGGCCTTCTACTTTATAGCCTTTACTCCTAGCTACAAACTATGCGATAACATGTACCATGCACATGATGAATAATTCTATGGTTTACATTGTTCATCAATGAGAAATATGGAAATTGCATATAGATAGATTGACAATTATGCATGATCTTGTGGTTTAAACTAACCTATAGGTTGGATGGGATAAACGATAGTTAGGTAAATCTAATACTAAAGTGACAAATTTTATGGAAATCGAATGTGAAATGGTATGCTAGAAAACATTATTTGGTTATTTAATCATTGGTTTAATGGATTTCTATGATATTTGAGAAATTTTAGGTTTGATAGGAAGCATAATTGTCTAAACTAGATATTCAATGACAAATCTCTAAAAACAATAGTAATGCAAAAAAATGGTTGATGATAGGGTGTTGACCCTAGTTCTATTAAGAAGGGTGGAGGTATTGTCCATAATTTATCCTTTGAAAACCATAGCCATGGGAGAGTTATGTTAAGTCACACTCCCATAGATGTGTGGTGGAAATTGTGAGTTTCTTTCTAGGGAATCTTGGTCAAGGTAGTTGACACTTTTTCTTACAGGGTCTATCTTGAGTTAGGTCAATATAGTTGATGCTCCAACATTGTTTACTAAAGGAAATGATATGATGTGAAATATGGAAGTATGTTATGGAGGAAGGGTGATTCAATATAGTTGAGAGTATTGTTTGGAATTAGAAATTTAATCTCAGTGCCTTGCTTAGTCTCTTTTATCAAAAGATTGCTTATTCCTTATGTTGATTTTGGGTGTAATGTTCAATTCAAATTAGAATATGGTAACTTGATTATTTAAACTATTGGATGTCATGTTTAAGGATTAATGTCTTGCATTATTGGATGAGAGAACATATGAACACATGTGATGGTTTTTATCATTATTGCATGCATGAGCTATGTATGTCCCAGTTGCACGTTGTTAGGGACCTAACCTCCCTAACCCTTCACGTAGGTAGAATAATATGTTTTCTATGTAATAAATGTTGACATTAGTGAATAAGGTCTGAATTATGTATGGAGTAAGAAAACAAAGTTTCAAGTTGTTTTTGTTTCTAGTATTAAACTATCAAAACTATCTTCTTCTTAGTTATTTTATTAAAAAGAAAATGTAAAATGAGGTTGCATTAGACTTTAAACTAAACTAACAATATGCAACTTTTATTTAGCATCCTACTCTACCTAAAAAGAAAGGAAAATATTTATTCAAGTGTAAGAACTTTTCCAATGTAACCATGTGCGAAGCAAGATAAGAAACATACCCATATCCACGTATGAAAAATTTAACGCGGTGATTACCTAGATATGGAGAACCCGACCTATTTGATTTGGCAAGAAGAATTTTTGAAGGAGGAAATGGCATTGTGGCCTAATTACCTCTTGCAACCAATTTTCGATGTAATCTCTACACATATCCTCCTTTTCTTGATGATTGATTTTTTTAGTACATGAAGGATTTGTTGATATGCATTTTGAGAAATCCTAAGTCTCAGGTCTTAATGATCGCTCTCTATCAGATGCAGTCCCTAATTTTTCATATTCCTTCACATATTGAAAAGGAGAACCTTTTTGTAGCTTAGGGAACTTTGGTACTTCTAGTATTTTCAGAGAGCTAGATAAATTTTTGGCTGCTGCCAAAATATGTTCTTCCTGAGAAGGAGAAATCCCGACTGCTGCCAAGATTTGAGAGATTTCTTCCAAGCTTATCATCTTTGCATTCATTTTGTCGATTGATGAGTCCTATATCACACATGGGTGAGTATCTGGGGTTCTTACAACACCCAATGAAATAATAACTGAAATTTAATGATATTGAAACAAAAATGAAATGAAATTAATTGGAAAACTTAAAGCACACTACTTAAAGAAAAATTGAACTCCTCATGCTACTTTATACTTTGTTGTCATCGATTTATCTGTTCACAAGAGTTATCTATTAAAAAAGAAAACACAATTGCAGGAAAGAAAGAACGCTTGCAGGAAAGTAAATTGCAAGAAAGTAAACACACTAAGAAAAATAAAACAAACTTGCAAAAAAAGTAAACACTCTTACAGAAAGGGAACAACAAGGCTTTGGAGCAACCCATTAAAATGGATGTGCAGGTTCTTACCTCTCATCTTAAATTTTCTCCTCCCCCTTGTTGTGTAATTAAAGGAAACATGCCTAACTATGCTCTAATCCCTTTAGCAGCTCCCTGACAACGACGCAAAAAATGTCGAGTGAAATATATGTTATTTGTTTCGACATTAAATTGTCAACCTGGGGCTCATAAGCTTCGAGGTGATAGCACTGTATGTGCAAGTCTAGAGCTCTAATCTAGCAGTCTAATCTAATGTCGACAACACACTAAAATAATAAAGAGATTAAACAAACTAGAACAATTTGTCACCTAGGGAAGAAATATGACATGGAGTGACCATATCTCACGAATTAGGTCATTATTATATCCATTGGTGATTTAAAGATATTGGAAATTTAAATTGCGAGAAAACTAAGATGCGGAAATCAATCCAAGGGAAAAATTGAAAATCGGTATCGGAATAACAAACTAGGGCAAGAATCTATTATGCAAAAGATGAGCCTAGGCATGAAATATTACTATTCTAATTACTCTTTTTACTTGGAAGTCTAACTCTGTGATTCATTTACTCAATCCAGATTAGAACATTGATTTCTACAGAAAAATGTAAAGTAGAAACTAAACAATCTACTAAAAACTTTTCCATTCAAGGAATATCAATATACTAAACACATGTTCCTATAACCAATCATACTGATGAACTATTTACCAAAAAGGATTTAAAATCAGAAATTATGATGTCATACTTGAACTGGAAATATATTCACAAAGGTATAGTGATTACACAGTACTTCAGGGGTTAATTTAATCTACTTTAATTGGTCATGAACAACTTCTTAATAAACATGCTCAGTTCCTAGTACTCCAATTACAAAGAAGATTTATATTTATAGCTTGGTGTGAATAAGTCAAGTGAATACATATAGTGAAGTTACAATTAAAAAGAGTGATTACTACAGCTGGAAATACACAAAGGAGATTATAAAAAAATGACTGCAAAAAGAGATTAGAATAGTAAAGGGAAATTAGAACAGTTATAAGGAAATGGATTATACAGAGAAATTATAAGAGAATGATTGTAAATAGAAATTAGAACAACTCCTGCAAAAGAGAGGTTAGAAATATAAATAAACAAATAAATGAGATACACGGACTATTGGTGGGCCCCCTGAGCAGTTGTGGTACTCCATCTCACGAATTGATCACAAACTCAACTTAATTTATAAATTTCCATTAAAATGAATAACATAGCCAAGTTTTACACGAAGTTCTTAAATTTTTTCTCTGCATTCCCCCTATCATGCTAGCGAGCTCAAGTATATATAGAGTTTGAGAGGTTGACCACTGAAAGGGTTGAATCTCTCTCAAAACCAGAAAATCATTTAACTTTTCTATTAATAGGAAATGAGTCTTAAAATTGAAGATTGAATATAGGAGCTAGATTTAACTATCTAAATCGAAATACAATAGGAGCCATAACAAGAGGGTGATAATGGGTAAAAAAACCCATGTTCTAGTTTTGCCCGAAAACGCCCGCAAATATGTTAACGACCAAATCTACTGCGCTCTTAGTTTTGTAATAAGTGTCGAATGGAGGTCTAGATCTGTCCGATATAAATTCAGGCTACCGGATTAAGGGTTGGATCATGTCTTTTGCCTTATTCATATCCCATATCAATTTGATGAAAATAACCTGATAATAAGCTCAAGAAAGGAAATGGAGATACAAAATGCATGATCATTCTGTACAAAAAGAGACTTATAGTAAGCAAAAAGGAGGAAAAACATCGAGTCATCAATAAGGATATCATGTATTGAGGCCCACAGGTCCTAGACATGGAGTGTCGAGAGTCGGATGACTTGACCATGGCCCCATAGGGCCCCTCTTTTCTTCAGTGCATCCCATCTATCAGTGGCAGCAGCAGTATCCATCCCACCAGCCTAGTCCTGCAGCAGCAGTAATTCTTGCTCCATGAGGTAATGAGTTTGAGTATCATGGTATGTGTCACTCTAATTATTGAAGCACTTGAATATGTTGCATTGAATTCTCCTTCATTTCAATACGTTTTCTTGGAAATTATGCTCTTTAACTTGTTCATACCTGGAAGGGTGACATGATGCCCCAGTAAGTTGATCTCCCTTTAGGATGGGTTGCCACTGGGTGGGTCTATGAAAGTTCATTGTCCATTCCCTCCATACTTACCACTTTCAATCCTTATTCCTCTCATTTTCCCCTACCTTTGTTCATGCATTGGGTTTTCCACACTAGGAAGAGTTGTACCTTGACTTGTGGGAAGAAGGAGCTAATGTCCCAGGAGGTAAAAGTAGCTGGAAATATTTAAAATCCAAAGAAGGAACCTTTGAGATGCTTCACCCAGGGATTCCCGAGAAAGCAGTAAAAAGCTTCTCAGTAAGAAAAGGGAACCCATAAGATAAATAAACACTCAAGGTATTAGTTGGTGCATGGGACGTCTCATCATGAGACGACCTATTATGACCATGGGCATGTAGCGGTATGACACTAGCATCTATCTAGTCACCAAACCAAGGTAGTGAATCTTGATGGAATAGCCAAGAGAAAGGGGGTCTCATCATGAGCAAACCTTCTCATCTCCGTGAAATGATTGTGGGTAATGCTATCACCTCTAGTCACCAAGCCAAGATAGTGTCCCTCAGTTATTCCCTTGAAGCATAAACGAAAAAAGATACAAATAAATAAAAATAAGAATAAAAGGCATTGAATGGGATAGGAAATAATGGCATCTATGACAAGGTGCATCTCACCCTCTACAAAGGAACCCACAGGTAAGGCCTACATTTCCCTGTTATCACTGCACACATGCCTAGAGACTAACTCCATGCCACCCCACACACACTTATATGACCTATATTGGTTCTCACTTGGGAAACACCCCTAACTTGAGGAAGATTAGCCCAATAGGACACCGTGAGACCTTCTCCAAAACCTGACTTGTTAAATTGCAAAACGTCTTTCAACATTTATCTGGGTAAAGGGGGGTTTGATGCACATGTTTGGGTAATTTGATTATTAGATGTGATTGACATTGCTATGATCCCTGTGACTTATGAGTCCATGGAAGGCGTACTTTTTGTTGCTGCAGGAATTTTCCCGATGGACAGGTACATATGGGGAAATGATTATTTTGGACCTCCATGGGGATGAAATCCCAGATATGGATGTTGTGAACCCAACTAGGGGCAAAGAGATACTAGAGACTTGCACCATAAATAAACAAGGATGTTTCCCTTAAGACACTATGGCAGACCTAGACCCAAAGGGATATTGCCCTTCCACTTGGATGATGACCCTTGAGAGCCCATGACGTCGTCATTTTGATCCTAGACATCATCCAGAGTTAGGGTGTGCATTTATGATGGCAGTTATGTGTTGGTTGGCACGTGTGGCATCATACAGGGCCTTTGGAGGCCAAATGTTCTACATCTGGGGCCCAACGTTCCACCTTAAGGTCCTAATGTCACCCTAGAAGGGCATGATGTCACCCTTGGAAATGATATTAGGGTTTAATTACTTTCATTTATGTAAAAATTGTATTTTTGATGTAATTTGGCCAGGTTGGCCTTTTTATGACCTAATTTTAATTAAAGGTCATTAAAACTGTATAAATATAGAGAAAATACTCTCAATTTGCACCCTTTTTGAGAGTTATTGGATGAAATTTTAGGAGCACTTTCTCTCAGAGGCTAAAGCTTACAACTTAGATAATTTCTTGGTGATTTCTTGGTGAAGTTCTTTGACATTCTAGGGTTTTATGGCTTGATTATTCTCGTTGAAGTAAGTAAATCTGCAATTCTTCATTTTATTTGAATGCTTTATGGTAAATTTGCTTATTCATGTTAAAGATTATGAAATTTCTTGATTGACAAACCCTAGGAGTAAAGGACTTAATTTGCTACTTCTTTACTCTTCATTTACTAGACTTTTCTAACAAGATCTCGACTTAGGTGAACTTCTAGAGCCCTAAATATTATCACTTTAGTGGTCATTACCTAGTCAATTGTTGCTTCTAATATCTTCTAATAGTCTAAGGAAGGAATGTTTGCTAGAGCCTAAAATTGCTTACACTCTAGCAAATTCATCTTCAGGGTTTGGATGTTTGAGGCCTTGAAGAGCCAACACCTCTTCCATCCATCTCTTCTCCTTAGAAAAGTACAATCATTGTGTCATTTCTTCCAAGAGAAAACTGTAACATATAGACTCCATTACCTATAAAGGCACTAGTCTACTCACTATAGTGATTGATCATTGATTGATCAAAACAACTCTCAAACTATCTTCCTTGAAACATTTACTAACCTCTACTAACATTAAACTAGACTAATTCATTGACTAACTTGTTGCTATTGCAAAATATTGCTACAACCATCTAACATCATAAAATTTATTTCAAAAGTGACATTAAATGATGATTAGACATTGCCAATTTTTCTTGTGACAAGTAGTTATCATTCTGCCAATTCAAAGCTATATTTCCTTATCTTTTTCAAGCAATTTCAAAGCATAATTATTGTGGATGTTGAAAAATACTTATTGTTGTTGTAAACAATTACATTGTTGTAAGTTTATATCAACTTACTTATTTTTTCACAAGTTCATGGTCTTATGAAGCACTAACATCATTTGGTACTTGGGAGTTGCCACTCTTTTCTATTTGTTGTCTTGTTCTGGGTAGGTACACCTTATTTACCTTTTTGATTCATCTCTATAAGACACAAAGAAACTTTGACTTGAGTGACCTGTGAGAGGGGGGGAATTCCTCGTACCTTTTACCTTAGCCTTCTCAAACCTTCAGGCCACTGGGGACATCTCCCATGGGGCATGTTAGCACTAGAAGTCACCCTCAGATTGCATAGAAGGTAAGCCCAGTACCCATCAGTTTATAAAGTTAATGTAAATGATTTTTAGGTGATCAAATGGAGAGGAATCAATGATAATAACGTTCTAACTCAGAAATCTAGACTAGCATGCATAAGCAATTGAGGTCTGGAATCAACTTCTAGTGCTAACATTTCTGGCATCGTTGTTGGGGAACGAATTGAAGACATTTTCCTGTGATAGAACAACAAAGAAGATTTGATTCTGAAGGTGCATCAGATATCAGTACCATTGAACATTACAGCTTTCACCGGGTGACTCCAACATTTCAACTGCATTGTTTTAGTTATGGCTCCGAAGGGTAGACACACGAGGTCTACTCCACAGCTGCCTCTGGCTACACTTGAAGCCGACCCAGAGAGGATTATTAAGAAAGGAAATCTTTCTCAAGAAGGATTTTTGTTGTTATCCTAGATTGAAAATCTCCCTGGAAAGAACGACATTGCAGAGAGCCAATTTTATATGGTAAACTAAAGTTGGACACATAATTCTAACTGATTATCTTTCACCATGGTGAATCCACTATGAAAAAACTATTGGTGACTCCACTAAAGGGAGACAAATCAAAAGGATATGGAGGTTATCCTGGCCAAGATATTTCCCCCCCTTCAATTTCTCATACATCGCTGGTTATCCACATCCAGTGCCGGGTATAAATGAATGGGATGATTATCTTTTGATATTCATAGGAAGCAAACATGACCATCCCGGTGATAACTTATTAAAATTTCATATATGCATACTTGAACATTGCTTCTTTCATGAGGATGTCTTGACCAAGATGTTCAAATTTTCTTTAGAGGAAGATTCTCATGAATGGTGTCAATCTCTCCCTATTGCTAGTATCCAATCTTTGAAGGATTTTGACAATGCTTTGAATTCATATTACGAGAAGATTTACCTGTCTAGTCTTATTTTGGATAACTATTGTAAGAAGTTTTCTTTCCACATCCAGTAGATGATAGGGTATTCTGCGTGTGATGAGTCTGGTGAAGATCTGATTGAAAGAGAAAGTGAGGATAGAAGCGAGTATTTTGCAAATGTGGATGAAATCTTTTCTCTTTCTATTTCCCGAGAAGAAGGCCTTCCAGATATGAGTATTGGTAGTGTTGATGATTGCATAGCCATAGATTATCATATTCTACCTCTGATGCACCTGTTTTCTCAGTTTAAAAGAAGAGATAGTTGTGGAGGACGATTCTTCTCTTTTCCTTCAAGAGGTTTCCCATGATGTATTTTCACCTAGGATTGAAGAGAGGAATCAATAGGTCGCTCATTTTTCTTTGCAAGATAAAAGAGTTTTGCGCTCACCTATCTTTGATGAGTACTCAAATGAAGAAGAGCATATCCATACCTTACATTTTGTTGACTTGGGGAGAATCCAGCATGTGTATGACAGCTATGAATCAGATTCCGATGTGGATATGAAGTATTTCCAAGACCATACTATAGATCCTTTTCCTTTATTCAGTAAGGAAAAGAATTGGGTGGAAATCAACCATCCTGGGCTTGCAAAAGACACTGAGCAACATGTTAGGGAGAACCACCCATTCATTGATATACATGAAGAGATTTCTTGCCTTCAGTTGGCTGATGTTATCAGAGCAGACAAAGAGGAAGTGGATAAGAAGCCTACATCAGACTTTCACTCACATGTGCTTGCCATAGACATTTAACTGGATGTGAGCAGCTATAAGATAGAGCATGTTTTATGTTACCAACCCAGTAAGTTTCGTCCCCTAATTTATGACCTTGTAAGGGAGTACATGGATTTGATTTTTTTCCAGGTATTGAAGCCTCCAAACTTTATCTTGCCTTCAGCGTTAGGAGGAGAGATGGAAAATGTAATTGTTTTGCTATCACAATTTCATTATATTTATTTGATCAGTGACAGAGTAAATAAGTTTTCAGTTAGGAGGTTACTTGACTGGCTCTGGTGGAAGTCCACTTTCACCTAGCACTTTGTAAAAATCAATTAGTCTAGGAGTGTACATAAATAAGCTCCTTTTGGAGCCCATGTGTTTGTTTTCGTTTTTAGTAGAGTAGTGTACATATCTCCCTGTTTTCTTCAACGGAAGTTTGAGCTAGACTCCATAGCCCAACAACTAAGGCACTAGAACTGCACATTCTTGGTAGCTCGTAGGGAGCATGCCATCCCCTGTGGAGCCAAATGTTGTCACATAGAGTTGTCAAGGGCCATAGGTGTGTGTCGATATACTCGATTTTGTAGTCTTGCCCCGTATCTATCCTTTTCGCAGACCAAATCTTAAGTTTTTCCCCCTTCGTCTTGTAAATCCTTCTTTGTTTTCCCTTGTTCATTTGTGCACCCTGGTTTTCCTTAAATAACTTACCCGAGTGAAATCTTGGCCCCAAGCCCCTTTTTTTTCTCTAAGGGCGAGCTCTCGCATCCTGTGTTTCAATCACTGGTCTTCCTATTTTCTCAACTCACAGCCAGTCATCCAAATCCTTAATCGTGAAGGTCGCAACCATGAACACAAAGAGCAACTTTCTTAGCAGTCTCTTTCGGGATTGAAGCATAAGTAGAAGGCAGTATTAATATTTCAATGACGAAGATTCCCAGAACAGTACAGATCAGCGGCTCACGGGCATTCAGGAGTGCCAACTTGCACGAATTATAGCGCCAGAACAAAAAGCCCCAAAGTGAATACGAGTCGTTGATATTAAAGGGGTTAGGTGGCAGTCGATCCAAGCCTTCGGGTAAATGATCTTCGGGAGATTTGAAATGAGAAATGCTTAGAAGTCCTGAAGACCTGAAGATCCAAATCCGCCAAAGCGTTGAATTTGTCGAAGTTGCCGAAGTGGCTGAAGGCTCGAAGTCCAGAATGCCCGAAATAGATCTGAGTCATTGATCAACAAGAGCCACACGTCATTAGATTCGTCACTCTGGAGTTTTACTTCAGGGGTTTTAAAATGAGAAACATTGCAAAGTCTCGAAGGGTCGAAGCCCGAAGCTCCCGAAGAGAATCTAAGACATCGATCAGTAGGAGCCACGCATCGCCAAATCCTTCGCTTTGTATAAAATCAGCATAAGACAAATGGAGTTTGAGAATTGAAATTCCCGAAGGCCGATTTGCGAAGCAAATCTCAACCGTTGTTTTGAAGGGGAAGATTTGATCCATTAATCTAAAAAGTGCCAGAGTTGAGTCATTGATCAGAGGACCTAATATTAGATCAAAAGATCAACGGTCATGCCAAATTGCAGGGTCAGAAGGTGTGCACCTTTTATAATCTCAAGGGCGGGCCTCAATCAGAATTGTGGTTTTTTTAAAGGGACACATGGCGATTCATGGTGGATTGCGGGGACAAAAGAGGTTTTCTTTCAAACCACCCTTGGTAGCACCCGCAATCGTGCAATTGTGTAGGGTCATGGCCCTAGGTCACATTGAAGATGGAGCGATGGAGAGGATCTGCGCCAAAGGCCGAAAGCACCTATATTTGGTCACATAGAAGATCTGCTTGGCCTCAAGGCGTCGGGATTGACTCGAAGAAGTCGTGGACAATTCCTGGAACATTCATGGGTGTTAGGCCTCATCCTAATCTCGACGAAGGTAGTTAATGGAAATGGGGGCAGTGGTTGAGATGTCATCTCACCCCATAAATGGAATGCGTGGAGAGAAGGGTCATGGGGGCCGATTATCAGTCCAAAGCTCCCTAGTGGACAAATTTTCTCGCAGAGCCTACACTAAGCCCGGTTCGCATCTGACATAAGAAGGCCTGCACAGTCTAACAGAGCAAGCGCCGACTGAAAACTTTGAATGCAATGGTCCAATCACACTCCTAGTGGTTGCATTAGTTCTGAGTATAAGTAGTTAGTTCTTATATTTTGTAAAAGGTCGAATGGTTGAGCTAGGCTCCCTGCTATTGTAATATTTTGATGAAGAACACTAGTTCTTTGGTTATGTCTTGATTTGAGATTTCTTGATTAATCTAAGTAAGCTTTCTTACTCCATCTTATTTTCCTCTGATACTGAGAGAGTTCATGATTGGTTGATTCACATGGATTATTGTGACAGTATTATGATGAATGTTTGATTATAATGTTGTTATGATTTCTTTCGGTTCCCTTGAAATTTGAATCCAAGAGGATCTTGTGTTTAAGTTTTTCTTCCTTACGCTGTTGGAAGGCCTAATGTTCATGGTAGACCTCTACACTTTTCTCACCAAAGTCTTCCTCTTACTCACCTTTACTCCAACTTATTGACTGAAGTTGATCCAAGACCTCAATTGCTTGCGCATACCAATCCAGATTTCTGAGTTAGAACGTTATTTTCATCGAGTATTCTCCATTTGGCCTCTTAAAACTCATTTACATTTACTGTATAAACTGATGGGTACTAGGCTTACCTTCTATGCAATCTGAGGGTGACTTCTAGTGCTAACAGGGTAATCTGACATACTCCTAAATAGAAAGGGGTTTCCTATTAAGGTGACAATTATAGGTCACTCCTTGTTCTGCCAATATTTCATCCACCTTTCTAGGGATTTGGGAAAGTACATATTGTGTGATAAAATTTTGGTGCCATTGTCAGGGAACATCGAGTCAATTTTCCTCAAACGACACTTTCCGGTAAGCCTTTATCCAAAGAATTCATTTCACAAAGCTTACCTGGTGACTCCACTGAGGATGATCCTCTCATCCCTTTGATAATCCCAAGGAGAATGTCTAGCAAATCCACTGATGATGACTTGTAGTGTACGTCAATACACACTTTCTTTTCCTATAGTCCCGATTGTCCCCATGGCCCCTCCTAAATGGGATCCCGAAGAAATCTTTGACCCTTTAGACTTGGCCAATACCCAAGGAGGATTACATGATCTCCCTAAAGATGTTGATTCATGGATACCCAAGTTTTTCGGAGAGGCCAGGGCTTCTGGTAACACACATTGGACCAAATTTTGTGAGAGATATGACTTCCATCAATCTGGGAAAGAACATCCTGACACATTTATGAGACTTTTATTTGCCTCACTTGCTGGAGATGTTATCAAATAGAGCACTAACCTCCCAAGAAAAATCCTCACAACCTATGAAGATTTAGGAAAAGTTTTTCTCCAAATATGGGGTGTGATGGAAGATATGACATCCCTTTATTCCCAATATCTCAACATTTTCAAACAAAATGACGAAGTTGTTAGGGAATTTAATGACATGTTTAATACTTTACTTGGTAGAATTGTTTCCGACTTTCTACCAGAGAGTCTTATTCTCGGACAATACTTAAATTGTTTCGAAGGAAACTTCCAATCCATCCGCGGGAACCGATTCCCTACAAACCTCAAGGAAACACAAGATGGTGCTTTCCGGATTGAAGAAAATCTCAAATGGTGTGATCCCATTCCCCAAGACCAAGATGATGCCCTATTGTCCAATAAGGAAGATGTTGAAGAAGAAGAACATGATTCCCCATAGATACTAGAGGTAAACGATGAGATTAAGTTAGCCATTACCCATAAAGGGATCGGTACTTGGAAGAATGGATTCTCAACTATGAAAGATGCCTTAAATTTGTTTGAACCCTCTAAGAATCAAGGTACCTCTGAAGAAATCACTGAGTTGGAAAGGGCACTATCACAAGCCCAAAAGCCTCCTTATATGAGACTTCCTCAAAATACTAGTCAGACAATAAAACCTCATGCTCCAAAAGAGAAAAAAAAATCTGAACACTTTGAATCTACAAAATATTGTGAGGCAAGATTATGATCCTAAGTCCTTATCGTGCAAAGATTCCCATTTTGAACATGATCATCCAAAGGCTACTCATGAGGAATCTAATTATGATGATTCCATATTTACCTTGTTCACGCCAAATCAAATCCAAGAAAATCAAGACATGAGGATGCCTAGGATTGAGTTCTTGAGCCAAACAAGTGAGGACTCAAGCGTGAAGCTTGAAAAGCCCCATGTGTATGCTAGGGATATACCCCAACCTTTCCCAAAAACTAGCAATGATGGGAACGAACTAAACACTAGTATGGATGATATCTTACAAAAGGTCAAAAGGATTCATGGAATGTTGGAAATCCCTTCTTTGACAAAATGGACCCCATATGACCAATAATTGTTCGAAGAAAATTCCACACTATTACAAACCGATCATCTTGATCAAAATGAACAAACACCCTTTCTCACTTCCTTGTTAATAGATGACCTATGTCTTCACACCTGCATGCTTGAATCTGAGTCATCTATCAATATGATGAGTTTGAAGGTTATGAACCAATTGGGGCTGGAAGTTACAGGGCCTTGTGCCAACATTTGTAGATTTGAGTCAAAGGGGATCAAGTTCTACGACTTGATGGAAGGTCTTGAAGTCCACCTTGCCAATTATCATGATTTCCCCATCATAATAGACGTCATTGTTGTTGATATACCTGACACTTGGGGAAGGATATTATCTAGGGAATGGGCTGCTACTTTAGGCATAAGTCTACAGATGGACTTGTCCTATGCAACTATCCCCGTTGGGGACCAAAATTTCATCACTTTGCATAACAATCCAAATATGATGGAACACATTGAAAGGTATAATCATGGATATAGTAATTACAACTCTGTAGATCCCTCCTTATTTCAAGGTTGGACAACTCTTCCCTTAGTAGAAGAAGACAATATTAATGAGATAGCATAGACTAAAGGAAAGGGTGGCCAAAATCTTCCTAGCAATCACAAAGACAACATTGCACAAGGTAATGACGAGACATTAAATTTGCATGAAACATACATAAGGGATAGTGCTTTGGTATAATCCCACCCCATCATTTTGGAGTAGGAGAGAGATACAAATTGGGGTGATTATCCTGACGATGCCTCTAACCTCTCTGAAGACTGGGATGACTATTATTCTACACAAGAGGATGAAATTGACGATTTGATAAGGTTTAGAGGGAAAGGAGTTGTCTTCGTCAAATGGAAAGGGGATGATGAACATTTGTTGACTATTCTAAACCAAGAATATGTATTGATTACAGAACCCCAACCCCCTCCCTCAACACAATACACCGGAATACAAGAGCCAGTTGACTCTGAAGGAGGGGACATACTAGCAAGGAGATTTTCTTTTAGAGTGGGATACAAAGAAAGGAGAGCCTAACAATGTTAAAGGGGATGCACAATTTTGGCTTGGACCTTTCAGAATCAGAATGAAGTCAGTCAACGATGCCTACTATTTTTCCACGTTGGAAGGAAGAAAACATCCATTACCAGTTAGTGGATGCCTCCTTAAACCCCATCATGGAGAGAAGACTTTACTTTACAGGTAAGTACAGATAAGTTAGTTAGGAATTTTCATCCATTGTATATACCATTTGCATTCATTCTAGTGTAGTTTCATTTTCATCATTGTATTTTTCCATTTATGTATATATGCTTTCTTATGTTTATTTTATATCATATCTGAGTGAGGGGTGATATCACCACTTTGATTATTACTGATGTATTTTGTTGAGATCTAACATATACAAAACATACTAGAGATGTTGTGGCTCTCATGTGCTCTACGATGAGCACATGTCCCCGAGTTGGAGCCAGATGTTATCCCCTGTCCTAGGGATAACTAAGGCGATCATGTCTCGAGGCCCATAGGTCCTAGACATGGAGTGTCGAGAGCTGGATGACTTGAGCATGGCTCGAGAGGGCCCCTATTTTCTTAAGTGCAACCTATCTATCAACAAAAATAGTATCCATCCCACCAGCCTGGTCTTGAAGAAAAAGTAAGTCTTTCTCCATGAAGTAATGAGTCTGGGTACCATGGTATGTGTCGCTCTGATTATTGAAGCACTTGAATATGTTGCACTGAATTGTCCTTCATTTTGTAATGTTTTCTTGGAAATTATTCTCTTCAACTTGTTCATACCTGGAAGGGTGACATGATGCCCTATTAAGTTGATATCCCTTTAGGATGGGTTGCCACTGGGTGGGTCTATGAAAGGTCATCGTCCATTCCCTCCCTACTTACCACTTTACATCCTTACTCCTCTCATTTCCCCCTACCTTTGTTTGGGAATCGATTTTACCACACTAGGAAGGGTTGTACCTTGCCTTGTTGGAAGAAGGGGATAAAGGACCAGGGGGTAAAATTAGCTGGAAAGAGTTAAAATCCAAAGAAGGAACCTTTGAGATGCTTCACCCAGGGATTCCTGAGAAACCAGTAAAAATCTTCTCAGTAAGAAAAAGGGAACCCGTAAGATAAATAAACACTCAATGTATTAACTAGCAGATGGGAGGTCTCATCATGAGTCGACCTATTATGACCATGGGCATGTAGCGGTATGACACTACCATCTATCTGGTCACCAAACCAAGGTAGTGACTCTTGATGGCATAGCCAAGAGAAAGGGGGCCTCATCACAAGTCATTTTTATCATCTCCGTGAAATGATTGTGGGTAATGTTGTCACCTCTGGTCACCAAGCCATGGCAGTGTCCCTCAGTTATTCCCTTGAAGCATAAAATAAAAAAGATAAAAAAACAATAAAACTAAGAATAAAAGGCATTAAATGGGCTAGGAAAGAATGAAATCTATGACAAGGTGCAACTCGCCCTCTACAAAGGCACCCATAGGTGAGACCTACATTTCCCTGTTATCATTGAACCCATTCCCAGACACTAACCCCATGCCACCTCACACACACTTACATGACCTAGATTGGTTTTCACGTAGGAAACACCCCAAACTTGAGGAAGATTATCCCAATAGGACACCCTGAGACCTTCTCCAAAACTTGACTTGTTAAACTGCATAACGTCTTTGAGCATTTTTCTGGGTAAAGGGGGGTTTGATGCACATGTTTGGGTAATTTGATTATTAGATGTGATTGACATTTCCATGATCCCTGTGACTTATGAACCTCTGAAGGGCGTACTTGTTATTGCTGCAGGACTTTGCCTGATGGACAGGTACATATGGGGAAATGATTAGTTTGGACCTCCATGGGGATGAAATCCCATAGATGGATGTTATGACCCCAACCAGGGGAAGAGAGACACCAGATACTTGCACCAGAAAGAAGGAAGGATGTTTCCCTTGAGACACTCTGACAGACATAGACCCAGGGGGAACTTGCCCTTCCACCTGGACGATGACCCTTGAGAGCCCATGATGTCATCATTTTGACCCTAGACGTCATCTAGAGTTGGGGTGTGCATTTATGAGGGCAGTTATGTGCTGGAATCTCTGGCATGATACCAAGCCTTTGGAGGCCAAACGTTCTGCATATGGGGCCCAAAGTTCCACCCTAAGGGCCCAACGTCACCCTAGAAGGGCATGACATCACCCTTGGAAATGATATTAGGGTTTAATTACTTTCATTTATGTAAAAATTGGATTTTTGATGTAATTTGGCGAGGTCGGCCTTTTTATGACCTAATTTTAATTAAAGGTCATTGAAATTGTATAAATAGAGAGAAAGTACTCTTATTTTTTTATCATCACTCATCACACAAGTAGTGTGGTTTGAAATTTGTACCATTTTTGGGAGTTATTGGTTGAAACTTTAGGTGCACTTTCTCTTGGAGGCTAAAGTTTGCAACTTGGATCATTTCTTGGTGAAGTTACTTAGCATTCTAGGGTTTTATGGCTTGATTATTCTTGGTGAAGTAAATTTGCAATTCTTCATTTTATTTGAATGGTTTATGGTAAATTTGCTTATTCATGTTAAAGATTATCAAATTGCTTACTTGACAAACCCTAGGAAACACTTCACAAGATTTTTTGAATTGTAGGTCTTGCCATCGAGCTCTATGTGAATGCTTGGTGTATTTATAAATTTCTTCCTCAAATTTCTTCAAAAAATATATCACACATATTTTATCTACTTTCAAATCAATCCTTTTGGAAATAACATTTGAAGAATGTGGAGTCGTGCTACTGATATATTCATATCTCTTCCAAATGACTATTATATTAGACAATGATTGATCATTCATATCAATAGGATACTTTGAGTGAAACAAACTTAGATTTCCACAACAATCACACTTCTTTCCACCAACACATATTTTTTGGTAAAATAATTTATCACCTTCTCTTTCACATAGAATTTTAGATATAAAATCATGGAATGTGGATGGAAGAGGTGAACTTGCCCATAAATTCTTACCAAAATCAAGAAAAGTGTCATAATATAACTCAAATTCCACATGATAATGACAACAACAAGTGTCATGAATAGTGATGGGTCTAACAAACCATGATTTTTGTTGCACAAATGTATTGATGGAAATTTTAACTTCTTTGTGCTCTTCTTTGAACTTATTGATCAATTCTATTTGTGTCATTGGAAACATATGTTTTGGATTTTCTTCATATTTTTTTTGTCATATTCTTCGTCACAACACATCCCTTATATGTGGTGAAACACGAGATTCTGTCAACCAAAAATTACAGGCCGATTCTTTAACATTTTTTGCAAGTCTATCTTTGTAGGGTTGTCTAGAAATAATTGTCCAACAAGCCAGTTCATCATTTGCATCTATTTCCAATCGAAATTTTCTAACAATCTTTTATATTGTTAGATGAAACAAATGTTGTTTGCATATCTCTATGTGCAACATTGACATCTTTTTTTCGAGATATTCCAAAAGTTTTTAATACACTAGTTATACTGTCAAAGACATTTTGTTTCACCTTTGTATCTTTTGTCAACTTTTGAATACCCAATAATGATGTAGCTTCTTTTAACTTTCTTGACTTTATTAGACAAAACAAAAGTTGAGCTTGTATTGTTACTGTTTCATCTTTGAAAAAAGTATTATACATATTCTTAACACGATATCTTATTTAATGCTTTGCTTCTTTCTTCCCAAATTTGTCATTATCAAGATTTTCTAATATTTCATCATCAATGTGGATAGAGTCTCTTGCATATTTCAATTTAAAGTTTATATTAAAAAACAAAACCCGAACATAAATTCACTAAACTATATACGGTAAGTGTTCATCTTGTATTATCTAGATTTATGTACATACCTGTAGGTGATTAGACTTCTGCTTCAATTTCGGTTTCAACGACTTCATCGATGTTATGAGGCAATTATATTTTTGTTTTTTGAAAAAACATTAAATCCAAATTACAATCAATTATATTAAACAATAATTTAAATTTGAATTCTATACTTTTAATATAGACAATATGTACATGCATACCTAGTTGAACTTCTTCTTGTGGAAAATCTCTATTTACATCATCATCGTTTCTTTCTTCAAAATTTTCACGTTCTCGTTTCTTTCTCCAATAATGTTATTTCCTTTGTTCGTTATGGTGAGTTTCATCTTGAGTGCGATCAAATTTTCTCTTGCGCCCACTTTTTTTGCCCATGAGTATAGTTATATGTAAAAGTTTTTAAAAAATTCAACATTTTATAACACAAAATAAAATTTCAAACCTCAAATATTATAGCTCAAAAACTATTTTTTTTAAAGAAATAAAGAAATGGATTTTATAATCATATTGTAAAAGATTTTGGAAAAAAGTGCGCAATAAACAGAATTGTTTTTAAAAGATATTTTGTATAAAAAAATCAATTTTAAAAAACTTTTGATCTTTAAAAAAAATAGTTTTAGAAAAACTTCATTGTCACAAAAGAAATGTTTAAAAAAACTTACTCTAAAAAAAACTCCCTTTGATATAATAAGAAACTTCTTATGAAAGCCTTCATCTTGAAAATAATGTTCAAGTAAGTCTTCACCTTGAAAAAATGTTCAACAAAGCCTTCAATATATAAATTGTTACTCCATTAAAAAATTGAACTTCAAAAAGCTAATTTTTTTTTTCCATTCAAAACATCAACAACCTTATTCAAAACAACGAAAAAGATCCTCCAAGTAGCGAAAAAGACGATTCAAACTTTTGCTTAGGGGCTCCACATATGCAAAAATATAAAATGAGCAAGTGAATTGTGTAAAAATAGTTCGGCCGAAAGCGTATTTATATGATTTCGCACCAACCGAAATCAAACGACGCGTCCCTTCATTTTTTCCCGACCAACGAAATTCTCCCACCCACCTTTCAGCCGAAAAAACTACTTTTCGACCGAAAGGTGAGGAATTCGTTTATTTTTTACGAATTCCATTAAAAATATATATTTCGGCTGAACAAAATAGTTTTCGACTGAAAGATTGTTTCGGCCGAAAACCTGCAAATGGGACTGTTTGTAGCAACCTAAGAATTCCCTCCAGCTTGCTTGAACTTTGGAGGTTGTGGACTCCTGCAAATACTCAGAATTTAGTTTCGGAATTGATACCAACGTTTGCAAAATTGAATCTACTTTCAATGGATATAATTTGCTTTCATTTTCATTATTTTTATCTAATTTTATTTAATTTTATAAAAAAATCACTACATAATATTTTCAGGTGACATTATGATTCAATGAAATGGAATATCCATATCTCTAAAAATACACAGTGGAAAATTATGAAAAAATTATATTCAAAATCCTTAAAGTGTTCTCTTCAAAAGGGTATTTTTAGATTTTATTAAGTAAAAATTAAGATAGATACAAGGTGGGGGAAAACATGTGTTTAAAATCTACAACTTTTTCAACTTGGTAAACTTCAAAAAATTCTAGAAATTATAATATTCATCCATTAGATTCAAAACTATAGTCATCAAAAAATAGAGTCTCTATAGATTGTTGCAGTATATTTGGTTTGTCAAAAACAAAAGTTTAATAATAGATACATTGTTGGGGGAAAACATAACTTATTATCATTCCCTTCATTTTTAAGGAACATATTGTCAAACAATTGCCAAATTGACATATCAAATCTCAATAAAAAAAAATTGAAAATTAGTCAGTTAGAAAGCTAACAAAATTCTTCACAAGTTTTGTTTTTACTGTAAAGTGAAATTCTAAATACAAAAAATCAATTTTGTTTACGAGAAGTTGAAGAACTTGTGAAAATATAATTTTTTTTCTCATAAAACATGAAAAATATGAGTTATTTCAGAACAAAAATCAATATACATAAAAGCATTGAGGAAATATGTCTTGGTCTTGAATATTGTACTAGCAATGGAAAGGAGGCCCTTGAATGAGCACTTTGTGCATCAACCCAAAACTTTCGAATACTATATTCTGCAATTTTGTTTGTGATTGATAAAGCATCTCATCACCTAGTATTATCTCTTGTATCCACTTGCAAGAAGTGGTACTTGAGATCCGAAAAACATCTCACCACCCACTGTTAGTTCTTATAACCACTTGCAAGAAGTTGTCATTGCTTGTAAGAAATCATACTATTAGCTCTTGTAACTTCCTCCAAGAAGTGATCATCACTTGCAAGAAGCTCTTGCAAAGGATAGATTAGAAGTGCTCATGAATGACCATTGATAATAATCTAATACACTAACAAGCATTAATGGGTTGAAACTAATTGTGCCATGAATGGTAAACAATAAATCTAGAAGTTGTTACAACAATATAATCAATAAGTTCTTTGTTATCCCCGATTTCTAGGGATAACTAGGAGATCATGTCTCGAGGCCCACAGGTCCTAGACATGGAGTACCGAGAGCAGGATTGACCTGAGCATGGCCCTGAAGGGCCCATCTTTCTCCTCCTTCATCAAACTTGTCTTGTCAGCAACAGTAGCATCCATCACCTTCGGCTTGGACTTGTATCAGAGAAGACTCTTGCTCCATGAGGTAATTAGTCTAGGTATCATGGTATGTGTCACTTTTGATCATTATAACCTTCAGATATATGCATCAAATTCCTTTTATTTCTGACGACTGCTTGGATCTTACATTAACCCACTTGACCATGGTTGGGGGGATTGACATGGTGTCCTAGCAAGCCTGTACCCATAGGTTTTGGTTTTCCACCAGGGGGATTTTTTGAAGAGCCATCGTCCGCTCCCATCATATCATCACTTTTCATCTTATCTCCCACTCATCTGTCCCATTCCCCTAGTTCAGGCATTAGGATGATTTGTTTGTGGGGTTGCACCTTATCTCGTGGGAAGAAGGGGCTAAAGGCCCAGAAGGTAAAAACAGCTAGTAAAAGATAAAATCCATAAAGAATGAAACATATAGATGCCTCGCCCAGGGATCCCCGAGAAGGCAATAAAAAGCCTCTCAGCAAGAAATAAGAGGGACCCGAAAAAAAAAAATAACAAAAACAAGACCTAGCCAAGAGGATAGGGGGTCTCATCACAAGCCAACCTATTATGTTCATGGGCACCTAGCAGCATGACATTGCCATTATCTAGTTACCACACTAGGGCAGTGACCTTGGTTGCATGGCCAAGAGAAAGGGGGTCTTATCACGAGCCAGCCTTATCATCTATGTGAAAGTGCTTGTGGGTAACACTATCAGCTCTGGTCACCACGCCAAGGCAGTGTCCTCTAGTTAGTCCTTGAAATAAAAAAAGAAGAAAACAAATAAAGAAAAGAAAACAATAAAGGCAATAAAGGGCTTGGAAAGAATTGCATCCATGACGGGTACAACTCGCCTTCTATAAAGGAACCCACAGACAATATCATGCATCCCTGTCTTTCACTCTACCCATATGTCTAGACATCCCTTGACCACATCACCTCGTTTTACATGGCTTGGATGATACCCCCTGGAGACTTTCCTTTCCTTATGGATACTAGCCCAATAGGGTGTTTTTTCTTTTTCTTCAGCTTTGTATTATAGGTCTTTGTAATATCTTTGAGCTATTGAATGATATATCAGGGTTTTTATGCATATGTTTGATAACATTAATGATGAAACATGATTGACATTTCTATGATACCTGTGACTAATGAGACCATGGAGGGTGAAGTTTTTGATGTGTAGGACCATGCCTGATGGACAAGTACCAGTTAGACCAGTACACATGGGGAGATGATTAGTTTGGACCTCCATGGGGCTGAAAATCCCATCAGATGGTTGTTGGGACCCCATCAGGGGCAGAGACAGGACAATGCTTGATTGAGATTTTGCACCTGAGAAGAAGAAGGACATTCCATCCGGGAAACTTTGGCTGAGCCCAGCCCAGGGGGGTTGACCCACTTCAGGTGGAACGTTTCCCTTTGATGGCCCAGGACATCACCTAGGAGCCATTGACATCACCTTCAACGTATTGTAGTTTGACAGGGCAGTTGGCACGTGTGGCATGATTGGGAGGCCCAAAGAGGGCCAACGTTTTGTCATTTGTGTTGCATTTTTCCCTAAAAGGGGCTAACGTTTCCCTCAGTAGGGCTTGACGTCTTGCTTATGCTCATTTAGGGCTTTGATTTAACAATTTAATGTAAAAACAGTATGATTTTGGTTTGTAGCCTTGTCGACTATTTTTAATGGCCTAATTTTAATTAGAGGTCATGATACCGTATATATTGAGGAGTTTTTCCCTCATTTTGACATAACACACAACTCACTCTCTTGTGAGGTCTGATTTTTGCGCCCTTGTTGGGTATTTAGTCTTTTAAAGTGAGACACACTTGTTGATGGAAGGATTTTCTTGGCATATTTGGCATTTCTCTCGAAGGAAGGTTTACAACTAGGGTTTTCAATGCTATTTCTTCATGATATGTAAGTGTATTTTCTACAAAACTTCTTAATTGAATGGTTGTAGGTTTGTATTCTTGCATTTATTATAAATTTGTTGATTTAAAAACCCTAGGTTACAAGCACACAAGTAGGTCCTTGTTTCATGTCCCCTAAAAGAAAAATATTCAACCATTGAAGAAGGAAGGAAGAGCCTAGCCTTTGCTACACTCTTTTCACTTTTTCCCTTGTGCTNTCTTGTCCTTAGCATTTATTCCTTCAACTTTGCATCCTCTCCTTAATTGACTCCATCTACCCCTAGGCACTGATCTTAAATCCACAACATTGAAGTGATAGTGCTCAAACAACCTCTTAAAACTCTTAAATTTGAAACCCTAACTAGGCTGACGTCATACTTGGTTATTCCATCTTGACGCAACACCTTTTGATGATAAGAAAATAGATGATGGTTGAAAGCATTTATTGAGTAAAAGATTGATTAAATACATTGTTGGCTACATCATCTCAATAGTTATTGATGAATTGATATTTTCCATTGCTATATTGATAAGACATTGAT
The DNA here is from genome assembly GCA_009831015.1 of Picea engelmannii. Lineage (NCBI taxonomy): Eukaryota > Viridiplantae > Streptophyta > Pinopsida > Pinales > Pinaceae > Picea > Picea engelmannii. The sequence continues at coordinate 406,892 of ML812914.1, read as the reverse complement.
CTCATTAATATATGTTGTTTTACATTGCTTACATATTGATGTCATAGAGTTACATGAAGTACTAACCCACTGAATTATAGCCTGGATATATTATTTTGCTATTGTCTTGTTCCGGGCAGGTGTTCTCATTTGGGCATACACTTCTTTATTGGCTGATTAACCGGACTATCTGACCTTGGTGGTAACCTGTGAGGAGGAACTTTTGCTTTGACCTTTATACTTTGGCCTCTTCAAAACCCCAGGTTACCGGGGATGTCTCCCCTGGGCTAACCTCCCTTAATAGAAAGAACCTCCCCATTGTGGTGACATTGGGTGGGGCAGGTTCCTGTTACGCCAGTTTGGCCTCTATCCTTTAGCCTTTTGACCTAGCTACAAACTATGCGATAACATGCTCAACATGTCACTTGCGGCAATATAACTTAAGTGGGGAGGACAACACTCATTCTCTCAACCACTGAGGCTAGACCCAACTTACAGATGAGAACTTAATCTATTGAGTCCCATATATGTGTTATACAATTATTTATAAGCTTATGTTTAACTTTACAAATTTACATACATGTTTTGAAACGCCCAATGTTTCACCCATTTGGGTTGTTTTTCTTAATTGTCCCATGTTCTTTAATGTGTCATTCCCCTCCCTTATAATCAATTATTACAAATGTTCTCTCCTAATTCATTTCCTTACTATTATTGTTACTAGTATTACTATTGTTATTCTTTGGTTCAATCTAATTATTATTTATCATATTTTCATTTTTCATGGATCCTTTTAAAAAAAAAATTTAAAAGATTTTGATTTTTTCTCTATCACTTTAATCATCTAATAGTTTTCATTCTCTCTACAACAAAGTTCATTAAAAAAATTTCAACAACTCAAATGTTGAAAGTTTCAAAACTTAATGCACAATTTATATTTTGAATATCTATAAAAACATTGACACTCAAATTTACATACAAGCTTATGACTAACTTTGCAAGTTTACAAATCATAAGATAATCAAGTTATATTAGATTTTTGTTGAATTATTTTTAAAATGTTACAAATAAAAAAAATATCTTTCCATCAAAATAATTAAATCCTATCACATATTTAAACTAATAAAATTTCAATTAATAAATGAAATATTTTAACAAATTAATAAATAAAACAGTTTAATATTTTTGAAAACTTATAATGGGGGAAGATATTTTTACGTCCAAAGGCATACACCTATTGATAATGAGCATATTTAATATGTTTTTAATACTTAATCAGTTTTGTATGGACAAGATTAAATATTGTTGGAATATTCTTAGTCGTCCCAATAAATCAATGGTTGTGATTTCAACCACTAACTTCCTCACTATTATAAAGACATCCATTTACATGTTTATTTCTTTACTTTTACTTAATCATATTTAAAATTTACTACAATGGCTAGCTGATTGCCACCTCTGAGTGATTAACGTTTCATTTTCTAAAGAGCCCAGGCACCGACCAAATGTAACATAGATTGTTTGATTAAAAGGAAAAATGCATTGTCCAACAGATTGTTTGATTACAAGGAAAAATGCATCGTCCTCCTCCCAAAGCTACAAGTTGTTGTGCGGAGTAGATTCAAGGTTTTCCCCATTGTTAAATTTCGAGAATAGATCATTACAGGAAGGGATTTGTACCTTCCTGCAAGTCCTACTCACCATGCAAGGTTTGGTGTCATGGTACAACGACACTGTGTTGGACATTTTCTTTGGAGGTAGCATGATAAGAGGATTGACAGTTTTGTTCATCGGGACTTCCTTTACCTGTGCGGGAAAAGTGTTTGAACCTATTTTGGCACCATTAGAACATGTTCTCGATTTCTTGGGAATTCTGTGTGTAGGAGCTCTCCTTGGAGGCATTGTTTCTACAGAAAACATTAATAATTAGAATGGCACTAGTTTATTGGTTGGTAGATGATATGACGTGTTAATGGCCACAACCATGCGTGGAATAAAAATAATAAATCAATTCACGAACTCAATGGCTATGGCTACGATATGTTGGTCTCTGTGATCAGACAGTCTGTAACACTCACGGTATGACATTCATCGACCATCGAGTGAGGCGAGTGATATAGGTGGAATAATTGGTTTATTTTCTCGATGCCTGATGGGAAAAAAGGAATATGAAACAATAGGTCATAAAATCAACGACTCTGATTTCTTCTTGCGCATGATCGGACAGTCGTAAATTCTTGGAGAGAAGGACTGTCTGTTGACGAGTGAAAAGGGGGGCACGTGTGTTCGATAGAAATTACTGTCAATTCGATCGATGGTCGATGGATTCATCGATGTCGGTTGGATGGCGTGAGCCCTTTTCCATAGGATAAATTTATAGTGTGAAAAATCCCTAATCCATACGCCCTAAGGGTGCAATGATCGAGGTACAATGTGGCACCCTGGACTTTGGTACGGATGATGACAACCTATGGGTGCAATGATCGAGGTATGATGTGGCACCCTGGACTTTGGTACGGATGATGATGACCTATGGGTGCAATGATCGAGGTATGATGTAGCACCTTTGACTTTCGTACAGATGATGATGTGGTGATACCACCTAGCAGAGGATGTGCCAAGAATGGATTATTTTGTTCTAACATGCAGTGTACGGATGATGATGTGGTAATAGTAGGGTTTCCACGTGGTATCCCAAAATTCCATAGATTGCTTCCTCTTTTGTTACTAACGAACCACTAAGATTGAAAGAGGGATTTGATAGAACAATGGGTATTGATTGTGCTCTAAAACCTTATTCTTGAGTTTGATCGGTGAAATTATGTACGGGTTTTGATTCCACCTGACGATCCCATTGGGCGTTGTTGGGAAAGGTTAACGAACCACTAGTATGGAGAAAGTCTCGACGCCCAACGAGTTCGTTGGTCGTAGACAAAAAGGATGCATTTAACAATCATTATCAAAACACTCAATTTTCGACTAACTAGACGACTTTATCGGCCCAAATTACCTAACAACCATTTTTCAAATATTAATGTGTTTTTTAAGTTTATGTTGTTTGGTCGATTGCCCCTTGAGGGTAGTAATGTGAGCTTTGGGTTTGGGGAGACCTACTTTACTTGTTCAAAAGATTGAAAAAACTGAGATTTATACAAAATCAAATAAATCAATGGAACGAAAAAAATTTAAAACTAAGGAACACAAAGGAACAGAGGAAAAAAATTAAAAGTGGTACCTCGAATTTGAGGAAATTCGAGGGTGTGTCGAATGTTCAACATTGTCTAAGCACCAATTTTTTCTCAGAAGGTCTAAATGTGTTTTTGGAGCCTCTGAAGTCGACTAACTCAGTCATATGGTCATCAAGGATGGTGTACGTGTGGATCCTAAGAAAATTGAAGCTATGAAGGATTGGCCTCACCCCAAAACTCTTAAAATATTGTGTGGTTTCCTGGGTTTAACAAGTTGTTATCGCAAGTTTGTTCATAATTATGGTAAAATTGCAGCTCCTCTTGCAAATATTCTTAAGAAGAATGCTTTCAGTTGGACTACCGTCACTGATCAATCCTTCCAAGCCTTGAAAGAGGCTACGTGCATGAATCTTGTTTTGGCACTGCTTGACTTCTCCAAGACTTTTGTATTGGAATGTGATGCTTCAGGGAAATGAATTGGGGTAGTCCTCATGCAAGATGGAAAACCTTTGGATTTCACTAGTAAACAAGTTTCAGAGTTCCATTTGGGCCAATCTACCTATGAAAAGGAAATGTTGTCTATTATGCTTGCAGTGGATCTATTGCATCCTTATCTATTGGAGCAAGGTTTCCAAATTAAAAATGATCATCGTAGGCTTAAATACTTTCTGGAACAAATAATTTCCTCCTAAGAGAAACATAAATGAGTAAACAAGATGTTTGGTTATGATTATGAGATATTCTACGAGAAGGGAGAAGAAAATGTGGTTGTTGATGTTTTTTCAAGCAAATATGAAGACGAAGGGTCCTCATTTTCCCTCTATTTCATTGTTGTAGATTGGCTACAAGTTGCTCCCTAGGAACAATTGTAATATCCAAAACTTGCTTGTCGTCTAATCCAACAATTCCAACGAGATCCTTAAGATTATCTGGAATACTCTTAACACAATGAGGAGCTTCACTGTAAAGGTCATATGTATTTAAGGAAACCATATCACCTTAAATCCTCTGTGCTCTCGGAACTTCATGCTTCACTCACAACAGGGAATTCAGGATTTCACAAAACCTATGAATAGGTTAACACTCTTTTTTATGGGAAGGACTGAAATGGGACATCCTTCCCTTCGTGGTTGAGTGTGATACTTTTCAGTGAAATAAGGGTGAAACAGTCAAAACTACAAGCACACTCCAACCACTCCCTATCCCTCCTTCTATATGGATGCACATTTCTATGGATTTCATTGTTGGCTTACAAAAATTGGGCAATAAGTTTGTCATCATGGTTGTAGTAGATCACCTTTCCAAATAATCTCATTTATGTTCCCTCCAACACCTATTCATGGCATCTATAGTGGCTCAAATGTTGATGGATAATATCTTCAAATTCCTTGGCATGCCTCACTCTATTGTCTCTGAGTGTGATCCACTTTTACCAGCAACTTTTGACATGAATTGTTCAAGCTCCAAGGAACCCAGCTGCATCCCAACATGACATATCATCCCCAGACTTATGGACAAACTGAACCTATCAACGAGTGATTGGGATCCTATTTGCAGTGTTTTGCATCTAACAGACAAACTCAATGGGTGAAATGGTTACCACTATCTGAATGGTGGTACAACACATCTTACCATGTTGCCACTTGCATGACTCACTTTGAAGTGGTTTATGGTCAAAATACATTGTTTGTTTTATCCTGCCTACCATGTGTCTCTAAGGTTCAGGATGTTGACCACACACTTATAGTTAGAGCTTCCATTCTCTGTACCCTCGAAGAAATTATGGTTATGGCTCAAAATCACATGAAGCAACAAGTATATCATGGTCGTTCAGAATGTCAATTTGTTGAAGGGGACCAATTGTTTCTTCATCTGAGACCATACAATCTAACTTTACTCAAAGTTGACCACTATTAGAAACTCCCTTCCAAGTCTTAAGGTCCTTATACAATTCTCAAGTGAGTGGAATCTATGGCCTACCAGTTAGCTCTACCCATTCACTCTAACCTCCATCTTGTTTTTCATGTTTCATGCCTCAAGAAAGTGATTGGAACTAAGTTCCAGACTCAAACTAGACTCCCTTATTTGAATGAAGAAGGATCCATTTGGTTGTAACCCCAAGAAATATTGGACCACCATAATTATTGTCTCCATCAACACACCACCAAGGAAGTTTTAGTTCAATGGAAGGACACACCACTAGAATATGCCACATGGGAGTCGGCTACCATCCTACAACAATTTCCCCACCTCAAGCCTTGAGGACAAGGTTGTTTTTCAGAAGGGGGGGGATGTTAGGGACCTAACGTCCCTAACCCCTCATGTAGGTAGAATAATATGTTTTATATGTAATAAAGGTTGACATTAGTAAATAAGATCTAGATAATAATGTGAACAAGTATAATGTAAGAAAACTTAATAGAAGTTTCCACTTCTAGAAATATCTTCCTCTAAAATTTTCTTTTGAAAACAATGTTATCCCCTATCATAGGTATAAATAAGGAGATCATGTCTCAAGGCCCACAGGTCCTAGACATGGAGTGTCAAGAACCGGATGACTTGAGCATGGCCCTAGAGGGCCCCTCTTTTCTTCAATGAAACCTATTTATCAACAACAACAACATCCATCCCACCAGCCTGGTCCTGAAGAAGCAGTAAGTTTTGCTCCACGAGGTAATGAGTTTGGGTATCATGGTATGTGTCACTCTGATTATTGAAACACTTGAATATGTTGCATTAAATTCTCCTTCATTTCATAACGTTTGCTTGGAAATTATGTTATTTAACTTGTTCATACCTAGAAGGGTGACATCATGCCCTAGTAAGTTGATCTCCCTATAGGATGGGTTGCCACTGGGTGGGTCCATGAAAGGTCATCATCCATTCCCTCCATAATTACCACTTTCCATCTTTATTCCTCTCATTTCCCCCCTACCTTTGTTTGGGCATTGGGATTTTCCACACTAGTAAGGGTTGTACCTTGCCTTGTGGGAAGAACGGGCTAAAGGCCCAGGGGGTAAAAGTAGCCGATAAGAGCTAAAAGCCAAAATGAAACCTTTGAGATGGTTCACCCAAGGATTCCCAAGAAATAAGTAAAAGGCTTCTCAGTAAGAAAAGGGAACCTATAAGATAAATAAACATTCAAGGTATTAGTTGGTGGATGGGAGGTCTCATCATGAGCCGACCTATTATGACCATAGGTATGTAGCGGTATGACACTACCATCTATCAGGTCACCAAACCAGGGTAGTGGCTCTTGGTGGCATAGCCAAGAGAAATGGGGTCTCATCACGAGCCAACCTTCTTATCTCTGTGAAATGCTTGTGGGTAACGTCGCCACCTCTCGTCACCAAGCCAAGATAGTGTCCCTCAACTCTTCCCTTGAAGCATAAAATAAAAATATAAAAATCAATAAAACTAAGAATAAAAGGCATTGAATGGGCTAGGAAAGAATGGCATCTATGACAAGGTGAAACTCTCCCTCTACAAAGGCACCCACAGGTAAGATCTACATTTCCCTATTATCACTACACCCCATGCCCAAACACTTCCCCCCACGCCGCCTAACACACACTTACATGACCTAGATTGGATCTCACCTAGAAAGCACCCCAAACTTAAGGAGGATTATTCCAATAGGACACCCTGAGACCTTCTCCAAACTTGACTTGTTAAAATACATAATGTCTTTGATCATTTGTTTGGGTAAAGGGGGTTTTGATGCACATGTTTGGGTAGTTTGATTACTATATGTGATTGACATTGCTATGATCCATGTGACTTATAAACCCCTGGAGGGTGTATTTATTGTTGTTGTAGGACTTTTCCTGGTGGACAAGTACATATGGGGGAAGGATTAGCTCAGACCTCCATGGGGCTGAAAGCCAACAGATGGATGTTGTGACCCCAACTAGGGGCAGAAAGACATCATAGAATTGCACCAGGAAGAAAGAAGGGCGTTGCACCAGAGACACCCCGACATACCTAGACCCAGGGGGATCTTTCCTTTCCACCTTTACGTTGACCTTTGGGAGCCCATGATATCACTTTTGTGACCCTAGACATCATCCAGAGTCAGGGTTTGCACCTTGAGGTCAGTTGCGATCTGATTGACACGTGTGGGCATCATCCAAGACATTTGGAGGACAAACGTCCTGCTTCTGGAGTCCAACGTTTCACCCTAGGGGATCAACCTCACCCTAGAAGGGAATGACGTCACCCTTGGAAATGATTTTAGGGGTTAATTACATTCGTTTATGTAAAAACTGGATTTTTTATGTAATTTGGCCAAGCCGTCCTTTTTATGACCTAATTTTAATTAAAGGTCATTGATACTCTATAAATAGAAAGAAAATACTCCCATTTTTTCATCATCACTCATCACACAAGTGGTGTGGTCTGAAATTAGGCCCTCTTTAGGGGTTATTGGCTGAATTAACTAGTGTGCAACTTCTTGGAGATGCAATGTTTGGTGTATTTTGGTTATTTCTCATTGTGGAAGATCTTCAACTAGGGGTTGGCTTGATTATTCTTGGTGAAGTAAGTAGAAAACCTGCATTTTTCTTATGTAATGAATGCTTGTGGTAAATTTTACTTGGTTCATGATAAAGATTATGAAATTGCTTTCTTAAACCCTAGGAGAGAAACACAAGTTACTTCTTTCTCTCTATAGTTTTCCACTTGTTTAAATTTATGAAGTGCACCTTGTTTAAGAAGTAGCTACTAGAGCCCTAAAGTGCTAGCTCTCTAGTAGTGTTACTCTACTTTCCTATTGTATTATTTTCTTTCAATAGTCTAAGGAAGGAAAAGTTTGCTAGGGCCTAAGATCCCTTACTTTCTCACAAATTTCTCCCTAGGACTTGGATGCTTGAGGCCTTGGGTAGCCAACACCTCCTCCATTCATCCCTTCTCCTTTGACATAGAATTATCATTGATACTTTGCTCCAAGTTTTTTCACTACTATTGTGACTCCATAAACCCTAAAAGAAACTAGTCTACTCATTATAGTGGATGATTGATCAAACAAACACTCAAACCTTTTTCCTTGAAGCGTTTACTAACATTTGTTAACCCTAAACTAGAATAACTCCTTAGCTAACTTGTTATTGTTTCAAAACCTTGCTACAACAATATTAATTCAAGACAAATTGTTGCATTCACTTACATAGATCATACTTACATCATCTGGAAATCACTTGTAGCAATTGCCAATCAATTTACTAGGTAAGTGATGAGTTTGCATGGTGTTTTCTTGCACTTTTGACCACTAGAATTTGTTGTTGTTGCAAAATATTGCTACAACCATCTAACTGTGGGAAATTCTCTGCAAAAGTGACTTATTATGTTATTTATACATAGCCAAACTTGTTTGTGACAAACTTTTATCATTCTACTAGGTTAAATCTATTTCTTCTTGTCATTTTCAAGCACTTTCAAGGCATAACTATTGTGGCTATTATAAAATATTAATTGTTGTTATAAATTGTTGCATTGTTGCAAATTCATATCATCTAGATTAATTTTTGAAGGTTTATGGTCTTAAGAAGCACTAACATCATATCTTTGTACTTGAAAATTTCTATATTTTCTTGTTGTCTTCTTTTGGGTAGGTACACTTCATTTTACCATTTGCTTCATCTCTTAAAGACCATAAGAACCTTCTAAATTGAGTGACCAATGAGAGGGGGATTTTCTCACATCGTTGCCTTAATTATCAAGCCCTTAGGTCACTGGGGATGTCTCCCCTGACATAATCTTGATGTATCCCTAAATAGAAAGGGGTTTCCTATTAAGGTGATAGTGATATGTCACCCCATGTTACGCCATTCTTGCGTCCACTTGCCTTGGGATTTGGGCAAGTACAGATTGTGAAATAACATTTTGGCACTATTTTCAGGGAACATCGAGTCAATTTTCCTCGAACGATACTTTTAGGTAATCCTTTATCCAAAGCCTTCATTTCACAAAGCTTACTTGGTGAATCCACTGAGGATGATCCCCTCATCCCTTTGATAATCTCAAATAGATTGTCTGGCGGCTCTACTGATAAAGACCCATAGAAGACGTCGGTACACACTCTCTTGTCCTATAGTTCCTATTGTCCCCATGTCCCCTCCTAAATGGGCTCCCAAAGAACTCTTCAACCCTTTAGAGTTAGCCAATATCCAAGGAAGATTACATGATCTCCCTAAAAATGTTGATTCATGGATACCCAAGTTTTCCATAGAGGCTCGGAATTCTGGTAACACACATTGGAATATTTTGTGAGAGCTATGAGTTTCATCAGTCTGGGAAAGAACATCCTGACACATTCATGAGAATTTTATTTTCCTCACTTACCGGAGATGCTAGAAAATGGAGCACTAACCTCCCAAGCAAAATCCTCGCAATCTGTGAAGATTTAGAAAAAGTTTTCCTGCAAAGATGGGGTGTGATGGAAGATAGGACATCCCTTTATTCCCAATATCTCAAAATTTGCAAACAAAATGACGAAATTGTTAGGGAATTTAATGACAAATTTAATACCTTACTTGGTCGAATTGATTCTAACTTTCTACCAGAGAGCACTATTCTCAGACAATACTTAAATTCTTTTGAAGGAAACCTCCAATTCCCTACAAACCTCAAGGAAGAAAAAGATCGTTCTTGCCAGATTGAAGAAAATATCAAATGGTGTGATCCCATTCCCCAGGAACAAGATGATGTCCTATGGTTCAATGAGGAAGAGGTTGAGGAAGAAGAACATGATTTCCCAGAGATACTACAGGTAAACGATGAGATTAAGTTAACCATTCCCCCTAAAGGAACTGGTACTTGGAAGAATGGGCTCTAAACTATGAAGATGCCTTAATTTTTTCAAAACAACATGAACCCTCTAAGGATATAGGTACCTTTGAAGAAATCACTAAGTTAGAAAGGGAAATATCACAAGCCCAAAATCCTCTTTCTATGAGACTTCCTTGGACAATAAAACCTCATGCTCCAAAAGAACAAATTTGTCTGAACACTTTGAATCTAAAAAATATTGCAAGACAAGAATATGATCCTAAGTCCTTATCATGCAAATACTCCCATTTTGAACGTGATCACCCAAAGGCTACTCATGAGAAATCTAATTATTTATATTCCATATTTACCCTGTTTACGCCAAATCAAATCCAAGAAAATCAAGACATGAGGAAGCCTAAGATTGAGTGCTTGGGCCAAACAAGTGAGGACTCAAGGATAAATCTTGAAGAGCCCCAGGTGTATGTTGGGGATCTACCCCAACCTTTCCCAAAACCTAGCAATGATGGGACCAACCTAAGCACTAGTATGGGCTATATCTTACAAAAGGTCAAAAGGATTCGTGGAATGTTGGAAATCCCTTTGACAAAACAAACCCCAGATGACCAACAATTGTTTGAAGAAACTTCCACACTATTACAAACTGGTCATTTTGAGAAAAATGAGAAAACACCCTTTCTCACTTCCTTGCTAATAGATTACCTATATCTTCACAATTGCATGCTTGACTCTGATTCATCTATCAATATGATGAGTTGGAAGGTTATGAACCAATTGGGGATGGAAGTTACAAGGACTTATACCAACATTTGTAGATTTGATTCAAAGGGGATCAAGGTCTATGGATTTATGGAAGGTCTTGAAGTTCACCTTGCCGACTACCCTTATTTCCCCATCATAATGGACGTCGTTGTTGTCAATATACTTGACACTTAGGGAATAATATTATCTAGGGAATGGGCTGCTACTTTGTGTGGAAGTCTATAGATGGACTTGTCCTATGCAATTATCCCCGCAAGGGACCAAGATTGCATCATTTTACATAACAAGCCAAAGAGGATGGAACACATTGAAAGGTGTAATCATGGACATAGTGACTACAACTCTGTAGATCCCTTCTTATTTCAAGGCTGGACCAATCTTCCCTTGGTAGAAGAAAACAATATTAATGAGATAACATGGACCAAGGGAAAGGGTGACCAAAATCTTCCTAGCAATCACAAGGACAACATTACACAAGGTAATGACGAGACATTACGTTTACACAAAACATACATAAGGGATAGTGCTTTGGTAGAGTCCCACCCCATCATTCTGGAGAAGGAAAGAGATACAAGTTGGGGTGATTATCCTGACGATTCCTCTACCTCTCTAAAGACTAGGATGACTGTTTTTCTACACAAGAAGATGACGATTTAATAAGGTTTAGAGGGAAAGGAGTTGGCTTCATCAAATGGAAGGGGGATGAAGAACATTCGTTGACTGAGCCAAACCAAGAAGATGTACTGATTAGAGAACCCCACCCCCCTCCCTCAATACAATACATTGGAATACAATAAGCAGTTGATTTTGAAGGAGGGGACTACAAGCAAGGAGATTTGGTTTTAGAGTGGGATACAAATATGGGGGAGCCTAATAATATTAAGGGATGCACAAAGTTTTTTAGAATGAAGTCAGTCAATGATTCTTACTACTTTTCCATGATCGAAGGGAGGAAACTTCCATTACCGGTTAGTGGACGCCTCCTCAAACCCCATCATGGGGATAAGACTTGAATTCATAGGTAAGTACATATAGTTAGATTAGGTATGCATTTCCATCCATTGTATATACCATCTGCGTATCATGATAGCATAGTTATAGTTTCATTTTCATATTGTATTCTTCCATTATGTATATATGCATGCCTATGATTATATTCTTGAACAGAGATGATATTTTCATTTTATCATATATGAGCAAGGGGTGATATCACCACCCTGCAGATTACTGATGTGTTTTGTTGAGATCTAGCAGGCATAGGTCATACCAGAGATGTTGAGGTTCTCATGTGCTCTATGGTGATCACATGTCCCCGAGTTGGAGACAGATGTTATCCCCTATCCTAGGGATAACTAAGGATATCATGTCTTGAGGCCCACAAGTCCTAGGCATGGAGTGTTGAGAGCCGGATGACTTGAGCATGGCCTTGGAGGGCCTCTCTTTTCTTCAATGCATCCTATTTATCAACATCAACAACATCCATCTCACCAGCATGGTCCTAAAGAAGCAGTAAGTCTTGCTCCATGAGGTAATGCGTCTGGGTATCATGGCATGTGTCACTCTGATTATTGAAGCACTTGAATATGTTGCATTAAATTCTCCTTCATTTCATAATTTTTTCTTGGAAATTATGCTATTTAACTTGTTCATACCTGTGAGGGTGACATGATGCCCTAGTAAGTTGATCTCCCTTTAGAATGGGTTGCCATTGGTTGGGTCCATGAAAGGTCATCATCCAATCCCTCCATACTTACCAATTTCCATATTTATTCCTCTCATTTCCCCTCTATCTTTATTCGGGCATTGGGATTTTCCACACAAGTAAGGGATGTACCTATCCTTGTGGTAAGAAGGGGCTAAAGGCCCAGGGGGTAAAATTAGTTGGCAAGAGTTAAAATCCAAAATGAAACCTTTGAGATGATTCACCCAGGGATTCCCGAGAAAGATGTAAAAGGATTCTCAGTAAGAAAAGGGAACCTATAAGATAAATAAATATTCAAGGTATTAGTTGGTGGATGGGAGGTCTCATCATAAGCCGGCCTATTATGACCATGGGTATGTAGCGGTATGACACTACCATATATCTAGTCACCAAACCAGAGTAGTGGCTCTTGGTGGCATAACCAAGAGAAAGGGGGTCTCATCACGAGCCAACCTTTTCATCTCCATGAAATTCTTGTGGGTAACATTGTCACCTCTGGTCACCAAGCCAAGACAATGTCCCTTATCTCTTCCCTTGAAGCATAAAAGAAAAAGATAAAAATAAATAAAACTAAGAATAAAAGGCATTGAATGGGATAGGAAAGAACGACATCTATGACAAGGTGCAGCTCGCCCTCTACAAAGGCACCCACAAGTAAGATCTACACTTCCCTGTTATCACTACACCCCATGACCAAACACTTCCCCCCACACCATCTCACACACACTTACATGACCTAGATTGGCTCTCACCTGGGAAACACCCCAAACTTAAGGAGGATTAGCCCAATAGGACACCCTAAGACCTTCTCCAAACCTGACTTGTTAAACTGCATAACATCTTTGAGAATTTTTCTGGGTAAAGGGGGGTTTGATGCACATGTTTGGGTAATTTGATTACTAGATGTGATTGACATTTCTATGATCCTTGTGACTTATGAACCCCTGGAGGGTGTATTTTTTGTTTCTACAGGACTTTGCTTGGTGGATAGGTACATATGGGGGAATGATTATCTCGGATATCCATGGCGATGAAAGTCAACACATGGATGTTGTGACCCCAACCAGGGGCATAGAGACATTGGAGACTTTCACCGGGAAGAAAGAAGGGAGTTGCACCGGAGACACCCCAACGGACCTAGACCCAGGGGGATCTTCCTTTCCACCTGGACGTTGACCTTTGGGATCTCATGAAATCACCTTTGTGACCCTAGATGTCATCCAGAGTCAGGGTTTGCACTTTGAGGTCAGTTGTGAGATGATTGGCACGTGTGGGCATCATCCAGGGCCTTTGGAGACCAAACATCCTACTTCTGGACCCCAACATTTCACCCTAGGGGTTCAACATCACCCTAGAAGGGCATGAAGTCACCCTTGGAAATGATTTCAAGGGTTAATTACTTTCATTTATGCAAAAACTGGATTTTTGATGTAATTTGGCCAGGTTGACCTTTTTATGACCTAATTTTAATTAAAGGTAATTGATATTGTATAAATAGAGAGAAAATACTCTCATTTTTTCATCATCACTCATCGCACAAGTGGTGTGATCTAAAATTCGACCCTCTTTAAGGGTTATTGGCTGAACTAACTAGTGTGCAACTTTTTGGAGAGGAAAGTTTTGGTGTATTTTGGCTATTTCTCATTGTGGAAGATATTCAACTAGGGTTTGGCTTGATTATTCTTGGTGAAGTAAGTAGAAAACCTGCAATTTGCTTATGTAATGAATGCTTGTGGTAAATTTTACTTGGTTCATGTTAAAGAATATGAAATTGCTTGCTTAAACCCTAGGAGAGAAACACAAGTTACTTATTTCTCTCTATAGTTTTCCACTTGTTTAAATTTCTGAAGTGCACCTTGTTTAAGAAGTAGCTACTAGAGCCCTGGAGTGCTAGCTCTCTAGTAGTGTTACTCTACTTTCATATTGCATTATTTTCTTTCAATAGTCTAAGGAAGGAAAAATTC
>ML812914.1:361915-392411 GCA_009831015.1 Picea engelmannii | reverse complement strand
GCAAGGTTTCCAAATTAAAAATGATCATCGTAGGCTTAAATACTTTCTGGAACAAATAATTTCCTCCTAAGAGAAACATAAATGAGTAAACAAGATGTTTGGTTATGATTATGAGATATTCTACGAGAAGGGAGAAGAAAATGTGGTTGTTGATGTTTTTTCAAGCAAATATGAAGACGAAGGGTCCTCATTTTCCCTCTATTTCATTGTTGTAGATTGGCTACAAGTTGCTCCCTAGGAACAATTGTAATATCCAAAACTTGCTTGTCGTCTAATCCAACAATTCCAACGAGATCCTTAAGATTATCTGGAATACTCTTAACACAATGAGGAGCTTCACTGTAAAGGTCATATGTATTTAAGGAAACCATATCACCTTAAATCCTCTGTGCTCTCGGAACTTCATGCTTCACTCACAACAGGGAATTCAGGATTTCACAAAACCTATGAATAGGTTAACACTCTTTTTTATGGGAAGGACTGAAATGGGACATCCTTCCCTTCGTGGTTGAGTGTGATACTTTTCAGTGAAATAAGGGTGAAACAGTCAAAACTACAAGCACACTCCAACCACTCCCTATCCCTCCTTCTATATGGATGCACATTTCTATGGATTTCATTGTTGGCTTACAAAAATTGGGCAATAAGTTTGTCATCATGGTTGTAGTAGATCACCTTTCCAAATAATCTCATTTATGTTCCCTCCAACACCTATTCATGGCATCTATAGTGGCTCAAATGTTGATGGATAATATCTTCAAATTCCTTGGCATGCCTCACTCTATTGTCTCTGAGTGTGATCCACTTTTACCAGCAACTTTTGACATGAATTGTTCAAGCTCCAAGGAACCCAGCTGCATCCCAACATGACATATCATCCCCAGACTTATGGACAAACTGAACCTATCAACGAGTGATTGGGATCCTATTTGCAGTGTTTTGCATCTAACAGACAAACTCAATGGGTGAAATGGTTACCACTATCTGAATGGTGGTACAACACATCTTACCATGTTGCCACTTGCATGACTCACTTTGAAGTGGTTTATGGTCAAAATACATTGTTTGTTTTATCCTGCCTACCATGTGTCTCTAAGGTTCAGGATGTTGACCACACACTTATAGTTAGAGCTTCCATTCTCTGTACCCTCGAAGAAATTATGGTTATGGCTCAAAATCACATGAAGCAACAAGTATATCATGGTCGTTCAGAATGTCAATTTGTTGAAGGGGACCAATTGTTTCTTCATCTGAGACCATACAATCTAACTTTACTCAAAGTTGACCACTATTAGAAACTCCCTTCCAAGTCTTAAGGTCCTTATACAATTCTCAAGTGAGTGGAATCTATGGCCTACCAGTTAGCTCTACCCATTCACTCTAACCTCCATCTTGTTTTTCATGTTTCATGCCTCAAGAAAGTGATTGGAACTAAGTTCCAGACTCAAACTAGACTCCCTTATTTGAATGAAGAAGGATCCATTTGGTTGTAACCCCAAGAAATATTGGACCACCATAATTATTGTCTCCATCAACACACCACCAAGGAAGTTTTAGTTCAATGGAAGGACACACCACTAGAATATGCCACATGGGAGTCGGCTACCATCCTACAACAATTTCCCCACCTCAAGCCTTGAGGACAAGGTTGTTTTTCAGAAGGGGGGGGATGTTAGGGACCTAACGTCCCTAACCCCTCATGTAGGTAGAATAATATGTTTTATATGTAATAAAGGTTGACATTAGTAAATAAGATCTAGATAATAATGTGAACAAGTATAATGTAAGAAAACTTAATAGAAGTTTCCACTTCTAGAAATATCTTCCTCTAAAATTTTCTTTTGAAAACAATGTTATCCCCTATCATAGGTATAAATAAGGAGATCATGTCTCAAGGCCCACAGGTCCTAGACATGGAGTGTCAAGAACCGGATGACTTGAGCATGGCCCTAGAGGGCCCCTCTTTTCTTCAATGAAACCTATTTATCAACAACAACAACATCCATCCCACCAGCCTGGTCCTGAAGAAGCAGTAAGTTTTGCTCCACGAGGTAATGAGTTTGGGTATCATGGTATGTGTCACTCTGATTATTGAAACACTTGAATATGTTGCATTAAATTCTCCTTCATTTCATAACGTTTGCTTGGAAATTATGTTATTTAACTTGTTCATACCTAGAAGGGTGACATCATGCCCTAGTAAGTTGATCTCCCTATAGGATGGGTTGCCACTGGGTGGGTCCATGAAAGGTCATCATCCATTCCCTCCATAATTACCACTTTCCATCTTTATTCCTCTCATTTCCCCCCTACCTTTGTTTGGGCATTGGGATTTTCCACACTAGTAAGGGTTGTACCTTGCCTTGTGGGAAGAACGGGCTAAAGGCCCAGGGGGTAAAAGTAGCCGATAAGAGCTAAAAGCCAAAATGAAACCTTTGAGATGGTTCACCCAAGGATTCCCAAGAAATAAGTAAAAGGCTTCTCAGTAAGAAAAGGGAACCTATAAGATAAATAAACATTCAAGGTATTAGTTGGTGGATGGGAGGTCTCATCATGAGCCGACCTATTATGACCATAGGTATGTAGCGGTATGACACTACCATCTATCAGGTCACCAAACCAGGGTAGTGGCTCTTGGTGGCATAGCCAAGAGAAATGGGGTCTCATCACGAGCCAACCTTCTTATCTC
Organism: Picea engelmannii; assembly: GCA_009831015.1. Taxonomy (NCBI): domain Eukaryota; kingdom Viridiplantae; phylum Streptophyta; class Pinopsida; order Pinales; family Pinaceae; genus Picea; species Picea engelmannii. The sequence goes on along the minus strand of ML812914.1, from coordinate 389,722 downwards.
TGTGAAATGCTTGTGGGTAACGTCGCCACCTCTCGTCACCAAGCCAAGATAGTGTCCCTCAACTCTTCCCTTGAAGCATAAAATAAAAATATAAAAATCAATAAAACTAAGAATAAAAGGCATTGAATGGGCTAGGAAAGAATGGCATCTATGACAAGGTGAAACTCTCCCTCTACAAAGGCACCCACAGGTAAGATCTACATTTCCCTATTATCACTACACCCCATGCCCAAACACTTCCCCCCACGCCGCCTAACACACACTTACATGACCTAGATTGGATCTCACCTAGAAAGCACCCCAAACTTAAGGAGGATTATTCCAATAGGACACCCTGAGACCTTCTCCAAACTTGACTTGTTAAAATACATAATGTCTTTGATCATTTGTTTGGGTAAAGGGGGTTTTGATGCACATGTTTGGGTAGTTTGATTACTATATGTGATTGACATTGCTATGATCCATGTGACTTATAAACCCCTGGAGGGTGTATTTATTGTTGTTGTAGGACTTTTCCTGGTGGACAAGTACATATGGGGGAAGGATTAGCTCAGACCTCCATGGGGCTGAAAGCCAACAGATGGATGTTGTGACCCCAACTAGGGGCAGAAAGACATCATAGAATTGCACCAGGAAGAAAGAAGGGCGTTGCACCAGAGACACCCCGACATACCTAGACCCAGGGGGATCTTTCCTTTCCACCTTTACGTTGACCTTTGGGAGCCCATGATATCACTTTTGTGACCCTAGACATCATCCAGAGTCAGGGTTTGCACCTTGAGGTCAGTTGCGATCTGATTGACACGTGTGGGCATCATCCAAGACATTTGGAGGACAAACGTCCTGCTTCTGGAGTCCAACGTTTCACCCTAGGGGATCAACCTCACCCTAGAAGGGAATGACGTCACCCTTGGAAATGATTTTAGGGGTTAATTACATTCGTTTATGTAAAAACTGGATTTTTTATGTAATTTGGCCAAGCCGTCCTTTTTATGACCTAATTTTAATTAAAGGTCATTGATACTCTATAAATAGAAAGAAAATACTCCCATTTTTTCATCATCACTCATCACACAAGTGGTGTGGTCTGAAATTAGGCCCTCTTTAGGGGTTATTGGCTGAATTAACTAGTGTGCAACTTCTTGGAGATGCAATGTTTGGTGTATTTTGGTTATTTCTCATTGTGGAAGATCTTCAACTAGGGGTTGGCTTGATTATTCTTGGTGAAGTAAGTAGAAAACCTGCATTTTTCTTATGTAATGAATGCTTGTGGTAAATTTTACTTGGTTCATGATAAAGATTATGAAATTGCTTTCTTAAACCCTAGGAGAGAAACACAAGTTACTTCTTTCTCTCTATAGTTTTCCACTTGTTTAAATTTATGAAGTGCACCTTGTTTAAGAAGTAGCTACTAGAGCCCTAAAGTGCTAGCTCTCTAGTAGTGTTACTCTACTTTCCTATTGTATTATTTTCTTTCAATAGTCTAAGGAAGGAAAAGTTTGCTAGGGCCTAAGATCCCTTACTTTCTCACAAATTTCTCCCTAGGACTTGGATGCTTGAGGCCTTGGGTAGCCAACACCTCCTCCATTCATCCCTTCTCCTTTGACATAGAATTATCATTGATACTTTGCTCCAAGTTTTTTCACTACTATTGTGACTCCATAAACCCTAAAAGAAACTAGTCTACTCATTATAGTGGATGATTGATCAAACAAACACTCAAACCTTTTTCCTTGAAGCGTTTACTAACATTTGTTAACCCTAAACTAGAATAACTCCTTAGCTAACTTGTTATTGTTTCAAAACCTTGCTACAACAATATTAATTCAAGACAAATTGTTGCATTCACTTACATAGATCATACTTACATCATCTGGAAATCACTTGTAGCAATTGCCAATCAATTTACTAGGTAAGTGATGAGTTTGCATGGTGTTTTCTTGCACTTTTGACCACTAGAATTTGTTGTTGTTGCAAAATATTGCTACAACCATCTAACTGTGGGAAATTCTCTGCAAAAGTGACTTATTATGTTATTTATACATAGCCAAACTTGTTTGTGACAAACTTTTATCATTCTACTAGGTTAAATCTATTTCTTCTTGTCATTTTCAAGCACTTTCAAGGCATAACTATTGTGGCTATTATAAAATATTAATTGTTGTTATAAATTGTTGCATTGTTGCAAATTCATATCATCTAGATTAATTTTTGAAGGTTTATGGTCTTAAGAAGCACTAACATCATATCTTTGTACTTGAAAATTTCTATATTTTCTTGTTGTCTTCTTTTGGGTAGGTACACTTCATTTTACCATTTGCTTCATCTCTTAAAGACCATAAGAACCTTCTAAATTGAGTGACCAATGAGAGGGGGATTTTCTCACATCGTTGCCTTAATTATCAAGCCCTTAGGTCACTGGGGATGTCTCCCCTGACATAATCTTGATGTATCCCTAAATAGAAAGGGGTTTCCTATTAAGGTGATAGTGATATGTCACCCCATGTTACGCCATTCTTGCGTCCACTTGCCTTGGGATTTGGGCAAGTACAGATTGTGAAATAACATTTTGGCACTATTTTCAGGGAACATCGAGTCAATTTTCCTCGAACGATACTTTTAGGTAATCCTTTATCCAAAGCCTTCATTTCACAAAGCTTACTTGGTGAATCCACTGAGGATGATCCCCTCATCCCTTTGATAATCTCAAATAGATTGTCTGGCGGCTCTACTGATAAAGACCCATAGAAGACGTCGGTACACACTCTCTTGTCCTATAGTTCCTATTGTCCCCATGTCCCCTCCTAAATGGGCTCCCAAAGAACTCTTCAACCCTTTAGAGTTAGCCAATATCCAAGGAAGATTACATGATCTCCCTAAAAATGTTGATTCATGGATACCCAAGTTTTCCATAGAGGCTCGGAATTCTGGTAACACACATTGGAATATTTTGTGAGAGCTATGAGTTTCATCAGTCTGGGAAAGAACATCCTGACACATTCATGAGAATTTTATTTTCCTCACTTACCGGAGATGCTAGAAAATGGAGCACTAACCTCCCAAGCAAAATCCTCGCAATCTGTGAAGATTTAGAAAAAGTTTTCCTGCAAAGATGGGGTGTGATGGAAGATAGGACATCCCTTTATTCCCAATATCTCAAAATTTGCAAACAAAATGACGAAATTGTTAGGGAATTTAATGACAAATTTAATACCTTACTTGGTCGAATTGATTCTAACTTTCTACCAGAGAGCACTATTCTCAGACAATACTTAAATTCTTTTGAAGGAAACCTCCAATTCCCTACAAACCTCAAGGAAGAAAAAGATCGTTCTTGCCAGATTGAAGAAAATATCAAATGGTGTGATCCCATTCCCCAGGAACAAGATGATGTCCTATGGTTCAATGAGGAAGAGGTTGAGGAAGAAGAACATGATTTCCCAGAGATACTACAGGTAAACGATGAGATTAAGTTAACCATTCCCCCTAAAGGAACTGGTACTTGGAAGAATGGGCTCTAAACTATGAAGATGCCTTAATTTTTTCAAAACAACATGAACCCTCTAAGGATATAGGTACCTTTGAAGAAATCACTAAGTTAGAAAGGGAAATATCACAAGCCCAAAATCCTCTTTCTATGAGACTTCCTTGGACAATAAAACCTCATGCTCCAAAAGAACAAATTTGTCTGAACACTTTGAATCTAAAAAATATTGCAAGACAAGAATATGATCCTAAGTCCTTATCATGCAAATACTCCCATTTTGAACGTGATCACCCAAAGGCTACTCATGAGAAATCTAATTATTTATATTCCATATTTACCCTGTTTACGCCAAATCAAATCCAAGAAAATCAAGACATGAGGAAGCCTAAGATTGAGTGCTTGGGCCAAACAAGTGAGGACTCAAGGATAAATCTTGAAGAGCCCCAGGTGTATGTTGGGGATCTACCCCAACCTTTCCCAAAACCTAGCAATGATGGGACCAACCTAAGCACTAGTATGGGCTATATCTTACAAAAGGTCAAAAGGATTCGTGGAATGTTGGAAATCCCTTTGACAAAACAAACCCCAGATGACCAACAATTGTTTGAAGAAACTTCCACACTATTACAAACTGGTCATTTTGAGAAAAATGAGAAAACACCCTTTCTCACTTCCTTGCTAATAGATTACCTATATCTTCACAATTGCATGCTTGACTCTGATTCATCTATCAATATGATGAGTTGGAAGGTTATGAACCAATTGGGGATGGAAGTTACAAGGACTTATACCAACATTTGTAGATTTGATTCAAAGGGGATCAAGGTCTATGGATTTATGGAAGGTCTTGAAGTTCACCTTGCCGACTACCCTTATTTCCCCATCATAATGGACGTCGTTGTTGTCAATATACTTGACACTTAGGGAATAATATTATCTAGGGAATGGGCTGCTACTTTGTGTGGAAGTCTATAGATGGACTTGTCCTATGCAATTATCCCCGCAAGGGACCAAGATTGCATCATTTTACATAACAAGCCAAAGAGGATGGAACACATTGAAAGGTGTAATCATGGACATAGTGACTACAACTCTGTAGATCCCTTCTTATTTCAAGGCTGGACCAATCTTCCCTTGGTAGAAGAAAACAATATTAATGAGATAACATGGACCAAGGGAAAGGGTGACCAAAATCTTCCTAGCAATCACAAGGACAACATTACACAAGGTAATGACGAGACATTACGTTTACACAAAACATACATAAGGGATAGTGCTTTGGTAGAGTCCCACCCCATCATTCTGGAGAAGGAAAGAGATACAAGTTGGGGTGATTATCCTGACGATTCCTCTACCTCTCTAAAGACTAGGATGACTGTTTTTCTACACAAGAAGATGACGATTTAATAAGGTTTAGAGGGAAAGGAGTTGGCTTCATCAAATGGAAGGGGGATGAAGAACATTCGTTGACTGAGCCAAACCAAGAAGATGTACTGATTAGAGAACCCCACCCCCCTCCCTCAATACAATACATTGGAATACAATAAGCAGTTGATTTTGAAGGAGGGGACTACAAGCAAGGAGATTTGGTTTTAGAGTGGGATACAAATATGGGGGAGCCTAATAATATTAAGGGATGCACAAAGTTTTTTAGAATGAAGTCAGTCAATGATTCTTACTACTTTTCCATGATCGAAGGGAGGAAACTTCCATTACCGGTTAGTGGACGCCTCCTCAAACCCCATCATGGGGATAAGACTTGAATTCATAGGTAAGTACATATAGTTAGATTAGGTATGCATTTCCATCCATTGTATATACCATCTGCGTATCATGATAGCATAGTTATAGTTTCATTTTCATATTGTATTCTTCCATTATGTATATATGCATGCCTATGATTATATTCTTGAACAGAGATGATATTTTCATTTTATCATATATGAGCAAGGGGTGATATCACCACCCTGCAGATTACTGATGTGTTTTGTTGAGATCTAGCAGGCATAGGTCATACCAGAGATGTTGAGGTTCTCATGTGCTCTATGGTGATCACATGTCCCCGAGTTGGAGACAGATGTTATCCCCTATCCTAGGGATAACTAAGGATATCATGTCTTGAGGCCCACAAGTCCTAGGCATGGAGTGTTGAGAGCCGGATGACTTGAGCATGGCCTTGGAGGGCCTCTCTTTTCTTCAATGCATCCTATTTATCAACATCAACAACATCCATCTCACCAGCATGGTCCTAAAGAAGCAGTAAGTCTTGCTCCATGAGGTAATGCGTCTGGGTATCATGGCATGTGTCACTCTGATTATTGAAGCACTTGAATATGTTGCATTAAATTCTCCTTCATTTCATAATTTTTTCTTGGAAATTATGCTATTTAACTTGTTCATACCTGTGAGGGTGACATGATGCCCTAGTAAGTTGATCTCCCTTTAGAATGGGTTGCCATTGGTTGGGTCCATGAAAGGTCATCATCCAATCCCTCCATACTTACCAATTTCCATATTTATTCCTCTCATTTCCCCTCTATCTTTATTCGGGCATTGGGATTTTCCACACAAGTAAGGGATGTACCTATCCTTGTGGTAAGAAGGGGCTAAAGGCCCAGGGGGTAAAATTAGTTGGCAAGAGTTAAAATCCAAAATGAAACCTTTGAGATGATTCACCCAGGGATTCCCGAGAAAGATGTAAAAGGATTCTCAGTAAGAAAAGGGAACCTATAAGATAAATAAATATTCAAGGTATTAGTTGGTGGATGGGAGGTCTCATCATAAGCCGGCCTATTATGACCATGGGTATGTAGCGGTATGACACTACCATATATCTAGTCACCAAACCAGAGTAGTGGCTCTTGGTGGCATAACCAAGAGAAAGGGGGTCTCATCACGAGCCAACCTTTTCATCTCCATGAAATTCTTGTGGGTAACATTGTCACCTCTGGTCACCAAGCCAAGACAATGTCCCTTATCTCTTCCCTTGAAGCATAAAAGAAAAAGATAAAAATAAATAAAACTAAGAATAAAAGGCATTGAATGGGATAGGAAAGAACGACATCTATGACAAGGTGCAGCTCGCCCTCTACAAAGGCACCCACAAGTAAGATCTACACTTCCCTGTTATCACTACACCCCATGACCAAACACTTCCCCCCACACCATCTCACACACACTTACATGACCTAGATTGGCTCTCACCTGGGAAACACCCCAAACTTAAGGAGGATTAGCCCAATAGGACACCCTAAGACCTTCTCCAAACCTGACTTGTTAAACTGCATAACATCTTTGAGAATTTTTCTGGGTAAAGGGGGGTTTGATGCACATGTTTGGGTAATTTGATTACTAGATGTGATTGACATTTCTATGATCCTTGTGACTTATGAACCCCTGGAGGGTGTATTTTTTGTTTCTACAGGACTTTGCTTGGTGGATAGGTACATATGGGGGAATGATTATCTCGGATATCCATGGCGATGAAAGTCAACACATGGATGTTGTGACCCCAACCAGGGGCATAGAGACATTGGAGACTTTCACCGGGAAGAAAGAAGGGAGTTGCACCGGAGACACCCCAACGGACCTAGACCCAGGGGGATCTTCCTTTCCACCTGGACGTTGACCTTTGGGATCTCATGAAATCACCTTTGTGACCCTAGATGTCATCCAGAGTCAGGGTTTGCACTTTGAGGTCAGTTGTGAGATGATTGGCACGTGTGGGCATCATCCAGGGCCTTTGGAGACCAAACATCCTACTTCTGGACCCCAACATTTCACCCTAGGGGTTCAACATCACCCTAGAAGGGCATGAAGTCACCCTTGGAAATGATTTCAAGGGTTAATTACTTTCATTTATGCAAAAACTGGATTTTTGATGTAATTTGGCCAGGTTGACCTTTTTATGACCTAATTTTAATTAAAGGTAATTGATATTGTATAAATAGAGAGAAAATACTCTCATTTTTTCATCATCACTCATCGCACAAGTGGTGTGATCTAAAATTCGACCCTCTTTAAGGGTTATTGGCTGAACTAACTAGTGTGCAACTTTTTGGAGAGGAAAGTTTTGGTGTATTTTGGCTATTTCTCATTGTGGAAGATATTCAACTAGGGTTTGGCTTGATTATTCTTGGTGAAGTAAGTAGAAAACCTGCAATTTGCTTATGTAATGAATGCTTGTGGTAAATTTTACTTGGTTCATGTTAAAGAATATGAAATTGCTTGCTTAAACCCTAGGAGAGAAACACAAGTTACTTATTTCTCTCTATAGTTTTCCACTTGTTTAAATTTCTGAAGTGCACCTTGTTTAAGAAGTAGCTACTAGAGCCCTGGAGTGCTAGCTCTCTAGTAGTGTTACTCTACTTTCATATTGCATTATTTTCTTTCAATAGTCTAAGGAAGGAAAAATTCACTAGGGCCTATTATCCCTTACTTTCTAGCAAATTTCTCCCTAGGACTTGGATGCTTGAGGCCTTGGGTAGCCAACACCTCCTCCATTCATCCATTCTCCTTTGACATAGTATTATCATTTCTACTTTGCTCCAAGTTTTTCCGCTGTTATTGTGACTCTATAAACCCTAAAAGGCACTAGTCTACTCATTAAAGTGGATGATTGATCAAACAAACACCCAAACCTTTATCCTTGAAGCTTTTACTAACATTTGCTAACCCTAAACTAGACTAACTCTTTAGCTAACTTCTTGTTGTTGCAAAACATTCCTACAGACATACTAATTCAATCCAAATTGTTGCATTTACCTACATAACTCATACTCACATCATCCAGAAATCACTTGTAACAATTTCCACTCAATCTACTAGGTAAGTGATGACTTTGCATGGTGTTTTCTTGCACTTTTGACCAATAGAATTTGTTGTTGTTGAAAAATATTGCTACAACCATCTAACTATAGAAAATTCTCTGCAAAAGTGACTTATTATGCTAGCTAGAGATTGCCAAACATGCTTGTGACAAACTTTTATCATTCTGCTAGGCTAAAGCTATTTCTTCTTGTTATTTTCAAGCACTTTCAAGGCATAACTCTTGTGCCTGTTATAAAATATTAATTGTTGTTATAAACTATTGCATTGATGCAAGTTCATATCAGCTAGCTTACGTTTTTAAGGTTTATAGTCTTAAGAAGCGCTAACATCATATCTTTGTACTTGCAAGTTGATATATTTTCTTGTTGTCTTGTTCTGGGCAGGTACACTTGATTTTACCATTTGCTTCATCCCTTAAAGACCATAAGAACCTTTTGAATTGAGTGACCAGTGAGAGGGGGATTTTCTTGCATCCTTGCCTTAGTTATCATCCCTTTAGTTCACTGGGGACGTCTCCTCTGGGGTAATCTTGATATATCCCTAAACAGAAAGGGGTTTCCTGTTAAGGTGACAGTGATAGGTCACCCCCTGTTATGCCAATCTTTCATCCACTTGCCTTGGGATTTTAGAAAGTACAAATTATGCGATAACAGACAGAAGTAGCATAAATAAGAGTAGAAGGCATGATAAGGTATTGTGAGGTTATTTATATGTATAAATCCTTGACATTTAATCTGTCAATCCAGGAGTTCATAAACTTAGAGGTGCAAACATAGGAAATGAAAGAATAGAGCTCTAATCTATCCTATGTCGGAGACAGTCCAAATAAACCAAGTGAATTAAAGAAAAGTAACTCCAGACAATATGTAGCATCAAATGCTTTGAATTGGAAACAAAGTGAAAATGTGGAAATGTTGCAAGATCAGAGATAAATTAGTGAGATGAATGGTGAGGTGAGGGAAGGTGAATTAGAGGTTGAGATGGCATATACGTGGGAAAATAAAGAATCACAATGAAGTTGTTGGGCATCAATTGAAAGTAATTGTAGAAGATAAAGAGCTGGGCATAAACATAAATGTAGACAAAATCAAAAGGCAGAGTGTGTGATAGATTAGAGATCAAGGCATGAGACAGAGGTTGCATGAACTCTCATTCTAAGGATCGATCTCATAAATTCAGAAACTAATGCAGAACATAATTAAACATGAATGAGAATAGCACATAGACTAAAATAGAATCAAATATCATAAAAGTCTAAACTAATAAAAGAGAGACTGGGATGCTACCCCGATCAAGGGGCTCTTCCTGACCTAGAAAATGCGCATGGAGAAGCTAACATATACCGAAATAATCAACACACAAAATTATGCACAAAATTGCACCAATAACCAATTCTTCATTTATTAAAAATCAGGCTTCCTCTCTCTGATAATAAAACAACAACGTTTCTATATGAATAATTGATTATATTTTTCTTTCCCCCCTGTGATACACCGATATCTGCCATTATTTATACAAATTGGTGGGAGTAACAAGTCGAACCATCTTTAGAAGTGGTGATTTTTAGGAGAAGCCATATGAAAAAAACATTTGATTTATTTGGGAGGCATCGACTCACAGAATAGTTCGATTAACCTCTTACATATCTTTTGAAAATCATACCAAATCTTCTTTGCTATGATCTAGCGGTCCATGTGGCACACATTGACCAAATCCTCGACCAAAGGCTGAGGACAAAGAGGAAAAACCTAGGTATGAACTAAATCTAGGCGAATTTATGCTTTTTGGGCACATTGGCATTGAAGAATTGAGCATAAATCTCAAGCTATGCCTTTTTTTGGAAAACAACTTGCTTGAGACTTAATTTTCTATGCTTTGAAAAAAACCCATGTCCGAGATTTGTTAGAATTGACCTCGTCTACATGAAAATCGAGGAGGAAGTTGTATATCTAAAACTTTATCTAATTTCAAGTTGAGTTGTTGTTTATGAGTTGGAGGTCCACAAGTGAAACCTGGGCGCATTCTGACCCATGAAGAGCGTGTCGACGTCGTTGTAGAGAAAACCCATGTTATCATATTTTTCCCGAAGATGCATCAATAAGATAAGCTACAATATCGGGTACGAGAACTGCAGTGATGGTACAAGAATGTTGGTACAAGAAATGAACTCAGTTTTGTTTACCCTTTCATACTTACAAATGTGGCATGTGTTGGACATTGAATCTTGGTGAGGACGAGTGCAAATGCAGGAACACTAGTAATGTTGAAGATCACTTGGAGAAGACGCTTGATCTGTAGGAATTCTCAACATGAACCATCATTAGAAAAACTATGATGCAATCACCTTTAATCACCAAAAATATAGAAAAATGGCATATTAACCACACAGGATGTATAATTGTGAATGATGGTGGTTAATGAGGGTTTATAGTGTGTATTATTGACAAAATGTGGGGAATGGTTTAAGAATAATGGATTTATTAGGCGGAGAAATATGACAAAAATAGAGCCCAACGGGTATTGTCTTGAGTATTATTGTAATGGAGCTTTGCTCTGTTGGAGGTTGTCCCATTGAAGATGCAAGTAACTTGGATTTATATTAATAAAGATATCATTGTTGGTGTTATTATTCTCTCTATTTAGTTTTTTTGTTGGTAATTTTCATAATATTTATGTTTATACTTTATATAATATATCTGGTACCTTACACGCATACATACATTGCACATGTATGTCAATATATGATATATACTAGTTATTATAACATTATTATTTATGGTGGATGTGTGATGTTTGTAGTATAATTAAAACTAAAGGATTATAATGTTACTTCATTAAATTATTTGATTTATTTTAGGGTTTATTATATTTTGGTAAATGGGAAATCTAATTTTTTTTGTATTGATTTTCATTCAGTAATATTGGATTTTGTGACTTCCGGACTTAAATTTGATTTAATGGATTAGATAGTTTTCAGGTGAATAAACGTGGGTAGGTGGAGGAAGGATTATTTTCTTATGGTTGACCTTCCTAAGACCTTCTCAAAGAGGCTAGGAAGGTGGTGGTAGAGGAGGTATAATGGTGACTTTGGGGAAAGGAGAGGGGGAAAGGGCATAAACTTTGGGAAAAGTACACATGGCAACAAGTTTGACACTAGATTGGAAGGGAGAAGGGGTTGGTTTAGAATCATCTATGTGAAATCAATGAAGAAGATGAAAATCATACTTAGACCAAGAAATAATTTAAATATCCTGAGTATGTTATTTCAAATTTATTTTTAAGGATAGATTTCACATGGGTTAGAAGTTTAGGGTCACTACTAGTGAGGATAAGGTCATCAACATAAAGAACCAAGTATTATGAGATGGCTTCCTACTTTCTTGGTATAGAGATTAGGGTTAGTGTTGGGTATGTGTTATATTCTTTGCATGAATGTATGTCCCCTTAATGGGGGTCTCGGTGGTGGATCCCCCAAGAAATTGTTTTGGGGGGCTTATTTGCCAATTTATTTTGGATATTCTCCCATTGTTTTTGGCGATTTTTTGGCACATGGTTTTCACCAATGCTTTTCTAATTCTAGTTCAGGAATTAGGGTTTTTGACTAATATTGGTCAATAGATTAGGGGTTTGGATGTCACAAGATCCTATATGTATATTGTATTATAAACAATGAGGAAGATGATGAATAGAATAATAGAGGTGCGACTCTAAACATGTTGTTGGTTTTCCTAGTTTTGGTTTCCAGGGTAAAAATATTTGTGTAATGTGTGTGTGTCAATGTATCTTTTCTGTTTTTATTAAGAATATGTTTACAGTAATCTATTGTACAAGGTTAAAATATACATTTGGTATCAAATAAATTATTGGCTTCAAGGGGATGCCTTTTTGGTCAAGGGTTTTGGCTCGGATCTGTTGTAAGCCTTGTTATAGTGGGAGATATGTGGTATTGATTCTTTAGGTGAGAAGAAATGGCGAGCAGTTTAAAAATAGAGATAGGGAAATTTAATGGGCAAATTTTTGAGTTGTGGAAGCTAGATGGAATATTTGTTGGTGGACAAAGATCAATGGATCATTGTGGTTCTAGGTACTCCACCTATAGGAACATCAACAAAAGACTAGAAAAAGTTGGATCGAAAGGTGAAGAGCACAATCCAGTTATTTCTCTCAGATTCAGTATTGTTGAATGTGTTAGGGAAAGCTACAACCAAAGCATTATGAGGTAAGTTGGGGACTTTGTATCAATCTAAGTCCCTGGTAAACAAATTTTTCCCCTGGCAGACGATGTATAACCTAAGGATGAAATATGGAGACTCGATGACAGAGCATATAAATGCCTTCAATACTGTGGTAAGTCAATTATTTTCTATTGATATTAAACTTGCAGATGAAAATAAGTGTATTAGTTTATTTTTCTCTTTATTAGACTCATGGGCTAGTTTGGTTGTGGTCATAGGTAGTAATACACCTACTTTAAGTTTTGATGATATGGTCTCATCCTTATTATCGGAGGAGATGAGGCGAAAGAACATGGAAGGACAAAGCAAAAAATCATTATTTGCAAGAGGGTGCTCCCATGAAATAAATAGATATAAGTCCTCAAGTGGGACATCTAAATATAAGGGTAGATCTAAGTCTCCTTGAAAGTTTGTAAAGGTATGTTGGAGACATGGAAAGGAAGGGAACTAAAATAAGCAATGTAGATCGAAAAGCATTGAGAGAGGGAAGGGATCTGAATATGCTCCTTCTACAGAAACAAAAACATCCTCGGAAGAAGGAGGTGATGTGTACTTGGCTTCTTCAATAACACATGCAAATAATGAGGCATGGATAGTTGAGTCAGATGCATCCTTTCATATGACTCCTCATAGGGAGTGGTTTTGCGAATATGAAAGGTATGATGGAGGTGATGTTTTCCTAGGTGATTACTCGACAACAAAAATAATATTAAGAGGAAAAGTGAAGTTGAAGCTCATGGATGGAAGGATTAGAACACTGCCTAGTGTTCTGCAGATCCTAGGATTGGACATAAATTTGATTTATGTAAGCAAAATGGATGATTCAGGGGTAAAAATAGTGTTTGAGAAAGAAACATGTAGGATGGTTCAAGGATCAATGGTGTTGTTGAAGGGATTTCGGATTGGAACTATGTATAAGTTGAAGGGAAGAACTATTAGTGATGGGTGTAATAGTTCCATTTTTCGTTAGATTGGAGCTGAAGAAGAAAAAACTCTTACAATCTCTATAAAAAAGGCTATGTTGTGGCATCACAGATTGGGGAATATCGGAGAGAAGGGATTTTGACTACTATATGGTAAAGGTATGGTTGAAGGTATGTATGCTCTTTGGATTTTTGTTTTTGTGAAAATTGTATATATGGGAAGTAGAATCAAGTAAGATTCCCCTATGGTGCAACGAGGGTAGAGGGAATCATGAGTCTCTGAAAATTTATCCAAAAGAGAAGAAGCTCACTGTAAATGTGAACGTGTCTGACACTGATATGAAGGATCATTGGCAAGATCACCAAATACTTCTCGTGTTGAATGAACCCATATGAGAAGCGATGGTGCTAGTGTAGGTTCATGTTTAATGGACTCATCTAGAGTAAGGTGAGTGTGTGGAGGTGGATTTTCATCCTCATTGTCATCATCTAAAGAAGAAGAAACCAGAATATGAACAAAAGATGACACAAATGTCGAAGATAGTTTGCTGGCCGAAGATGGCACAAATGCCAAATTAGGCTTGTAAGCCAAGAGATTTTAATCAAATGTAACATCTCCTATAATATTAATTTCATTAGAATGAGTTTGAAGAGGGAGGTATCCTTTGACATCTTCATAATATCTAACAAAAATGCACTTCTCTCTTTTAGGTTGCAATGATTTCCTTTTATCATCAGGAATGTGAACCCATGCTACACTACCAAATACATATGGCTTAATTTTATTACATGTTTCTTCTGGTGCTATATTTTTTAAATCCTTTGTGGGAGTCTGATTTACTATGTAATTTGAAAAGTCGATGGATTCCTCCCAATATTTAATAACTAGTTCTTTAGATTAGATCATACAAATAGCCATTTCCTTTAATGTGTGATTCTTTCTCTCAACAACATTATTTTTTGTGGTGTATATGGAACAAAATGTTGCATTTGAAATCTTTGTGCAGTGCAATATGTTGTAAATTTTTTGTTCACATATTCACTCCATTATTTGTTATTAACCTTTGAAATTGATGTCCATATTGTTTTTCTACAAGGGCCTTGTAGGAAAAAACCTTGTCAAAAACTTCACTTTCAAGTTTTATGAAGTAAACCCAAGTGCGTTTGGAGAAGTCATCAATGAAAGTTAATAAATACATGCACCTAGATGAATTATACCACACAAATGACTCTAAACAAGTTGAAAAGGGGTCGAGGTGTGCCAAGGGGCATGTTTGTCAAAACTGTCCCAATGATGTTAGTCGAGAACACAATCAGTACAAGCACCATCTCTGCAAGAAACAAGAGGAAGACCAGATGTCATGTGTTGATTACATAGTTTCTACAATGAGTGATAGTTTATATGACCAAACCGCTCATGCCAAATGTTTCTCAAGTCTTTGATATGAGCAACAAAAACTAATGAAAAAGATGATGAACAATTTTTTTCAAACTTGTACAACCTAGTAATATCATCAACAATTCTAGTTGTGAGGACATGTGTTGTAATCTTGTAGATTACAATGGAATTCAAAGACACTACATTATAACCACATCACACACATACTCATGAAAGAAGGGATTATTTGAGAAGATTAACCAATCCACCATTTATTTCTTATTCATGAGTATAAATACATAGGGTAAATGGTTGGAGCCATTGTACCTCCTCCAACTAATCACTAGTTTATTTTATTTATCATTTGTTACATGTCTTTACTTTGATATATCCTCTTTATTACAAACATTTATGTATTATCTCTAATGTATGATTGCAAGGGCCTAAGAAGCCCCTACAACATCTCCCATACACTCAATTGCTTGCTAGTCTCGAGCAAGCATGCACCAACGTTCTAGGTCTCTTCTGCTATAGAAGTATCCTCATTGTGTACCACCCATGCATACCGGTCTGCATAGGTAACTCATCTGCAACATCCGCCCACTGGATAGGGTGATAGGTGTATACAAGCTTTACTGTGATTAGTCTCAACTGTATCCGAGTGACTATATATTACAGGTCCCATCTCCTCGATATCCATGTTTTGCATTCCTCTATCAACTCTGATTTCTTTCAAGATTCACCCCAACTGCTGCTATTTCCAAGTCGACCGCTCAATTCAGAACTAGATTGCGCACATGCTGTGTTAGGCTGTCGCTCTCTGAGGATTCTTGATATGGGATCAAAGAGGGTCTATTTTATCAGCCACTCATACCATTCTTTTTCTGTCAGGACCCAAAAATTATTCTGCAACTCTTGTACTCAGGGGATCAATCAATTCGATGTTCTCATCATCATATTTTCTTTAAACACTTTGTGTGTGTAAAACGTCTCTCTTGAATTCCTTCGAATGTTTCTCATCATAAGTGTTCTACTGCAAAATTTTCCTCTGTTAATGCTCAGTTTTTTTTTTTTTTTCAAGTTCTTAGTCACTTCTCTATTGCTCATCATTTGTTGTTGCAAAACTGTCAATTCATGCTCATGTGCTCCGTGTCTGTTTCGAGTAGCTATATGGCTATGCTTCTTCAATTATTTGGAAATGTATGCAGTCTACAAATTTTATTTACATGAAGGACAATCTATGACTATAACTAAGACGTATAGACATGACTATAACTACAACTTAAATAGACTCTTTTTTTTTGCCGGGCTTTTACAAACTCAATAAAATGTTGTCGACTAAGAATCTCAGAAAGAAGTCAATCTCGTCAACTAGCCACCAACTTACAATACATAGGTGGAGAGGATCACCTTCATTTTTTTTAATATGCACGTTGAACCCTCTCTCAATCAATTAACTCAATTGCACACTTGAATCAATCTAGTGATGTGTAATCGATTCATAAAACATATAAAATTTTGTTTTCTGACTTGAATGAATTAATTATAGACTCTATAAAAAAACATGATTCGACTAGACTGACTTAGACTATGGGCTGACTCGAATCGACTGACTCATTCCATTCATGTAACTCTTTTTCAATAAATTTTAAAACAACTCCCTTTCTTTGACTTCATAAAGGACCTTTTCACAAATTTATTACAATCTTTCACATCTTCAAAAAGCTCCTGTGATTCCCATATAATCATAAGTATGTGTGTTAATGATAAGAATGAGTAGGATAGCCATAGTCAATGAGAGGACCAATATTATTTATGATGGTTTCAGTTGGTTGCCTTATCGCAGTCATTGATCCAATTCTGAGCATACATGTTGCCAGGTATCCATGCAAAAATTCCTTGTGTCTTTCATAACATAATCCTTCTCGTTGTGTTTATAGACTATGTTGATATTTGTTGATAGTTCCTGGTGAGTCTGGCACTTCTTTTTGGCATCTCGGGATGATGAAGAGCGCTTATTCATCAAAGAAAATTTCTGAACCGCATCCTTTCCATCCCATCATCAAGTTTCGTCATATTTTCTCTTCATCATTAGATTGATGGTGTTCAAGTTAAAATTCGTTGCCAATAGCATGGTTCTTGTCCAAAACATTGTTGCAGCAATACCTTCTCCATCTCTTCGAAATACCCAACAAAAATTTACGCATAGTATTCCACATTGATCGAGCTCTTTTGTGCAGTCGGTCTTAACCAGTCGAGTCGGCCCCCATTCGACCAATTATTGCTTTCTACTCATATTCTATTCATCCAAGTCGACTTACGGACACAATATTCTTAATTTCTCAATGTATTCCACATGCTTTAATTTCTAAAACATCCCGCTAGCTAAAACATCCATAGTATTGTATATTGATCGATCAGTTGTATGGAATTGACTTGACTCCTAGAGTGAAGTCTACCTTCCATGGAAGTTGGGCGCCTTGAATAATTTCATATTTGAAGAGAAGTAGATACTCACATGTTTACGTCGACCTTCAAGTAAGAGTATTAATCAACCTTTGTCTTGAATATTAGTTGGCTCCATCAACCCAGATAACACTCGGTCGATTCTCCCTCTTTGTTTCTAGTTGATCCCTTCAATCGGCTTCAATTCGACATATCTTCCCAGAAACAATTTCTCCAGGTAGATATCTCCATGAGAATTATTTGACATATGATGGATCATGAAGCCTTGTTTACGTGAAAAAATTTCTCTCAAATTTCAATCGCCTTGTTTACGTGCAAATTTTTCTCTCAAATTTCAATCGCTGTAATGTCCGCTTCTTCACTTTGCCATGCATTCACCGAGCAAATAGTCAACATTTCTTCCAAATATTTATGGTCGACCAACATCACACTTTTTATTTTGAACTTCCTTATCATTTGCAGGGATCATATTCTCATTGACAGCGGAAGTTGGGACATGTGCAACACGAGCTTTTCTTCAAAGTATTTATGGTCGACTATTCGATATTATAGAGGTCCATTCACGCACACAGCAACAAGTCCATTCACGTTCATGGCAGTACTCTCAAGCATTTTGCAACAACATCAAATTCTTCGAGATTCTTTCATACTTGATGTTTCTGAATAACCGGTGGTCAATCGGGGTTCGGAGTTACGGCGTTTACGAACGCTCGACCCAAAACAAAACACCCCAACGATTGCCGAATCGCGAAATCGCGAAAGAGGTGTGTGGCCAGGCAATATCAGGTTTCGGGGTTTGCTAACACCTGACGCACAAAACAAAATGACACGATGACTGTCTAATCACGAAATGCAAATAGGGTGTGGGCCCATCGCTTCGGGGTTTTGAGATTAAAGAATTTCAAGGAGTTTTTAACAAGTAAACTCAGAATGTCGAAACGAGTTTACAAACTCAACAACACAAAATTAAAAACCCAGAATGATCAATTCAATTCAAAAAATGTTTTTAAGCTATCTCCAATTACAATTTCGACTTTGGTATTTAAACACAAAAAATTGTTCCTTCGATTTTCTAAAGAATTTTAATCAAGGCGGTGATGGTGTCTTGTGGCATACAAAGGTTAAGGCGGCCACGGTTTAAGTTATGTAAAACAAAATTGTAATCAGTGATTTAATCCTCGAGTCTTGAAGAGTCAAGATGGCCACCGATGCACCATTTACACAGGCGGTGAGAAATGATTACATCATGACATACTCCCTCTTAATCATTTCAGAACAAAAACAAACTAAAACTATGTAAAACAAAATTGTTGTAAACAATGCATTACAGCTTGTTGACCTCAATATTTCTTCTATGGATTTTAAACAATTCATTTCCTAAAGGCTTCGTAAATATGTCTACAAATTGTTCTTCAGATTTGCAGAACTGAATAGAAAATTATTTGTCATTTACCAGCTCTCGAATGAAATGATACCTTGTATCAATGTGCTTACTCTGTTTGTGAAAGACGTGATTCTTTGACAGTGCAATGGCAGATTTATTGTCACAGACAATCTGGGTTGCATTATTCTGGTTATGCAACAATTCATTCAAGACCCTTCTCATCCACACAGCTTGACATGCAGCTGCATCTATTGCAACATACTCTGCCTCAGTAGAAGATAGAGTCACAATGGGTCGTTTCTTTGATGCCCATGCCACCGCTCCAGATCCAAGACTGAACACATACCCAGATGTGTTTTTTTTGTCATCAATGGAACCTGCAAAATCACTATCAGTATATCCGATCAGTTCAAAGTTTAAGCTTGATGTGTATCAGATACCAAAATCAATTGTTCCAGCAATGTATCTCAAGATCCTCTTTCCTTCTTGTCAATGAGTACTTCGGAGTCTCCATGAATCTCGAAATTAAACTTACAGCCAACATGATATCAAATCTAGTTGTTGTTAAGTACATAAGGCTTCCAACCAACCTCTTATATAGAGTTGGATCAACATATGATCCCTCATCATACTTGCTAAGTTTGATACCAATTGTCATTGGTGTTGCAGTTGGCTTGTAATTTAGCATTCTAAACCTTTTCAACACTTCATTTGCACAGTTAGTTTGACAAATGAAAATGCCATCATCATATTGATCCACTTCAATTCCAAGAAAATACTTCATCAATCCCAAATCAGTCATCTCAAACTCTGTTTTCATGGTATTTTT
The DNA here is from genome assembly GCA_009831015.1 of Picea engelmannii. Classification (NCBI taxonomy): domain Eukaryota; kingdom Viridiplantae; phylum Streptophyta; class Pinopsida; order Pinales; family Pinaceae; genus Picea; species Picea engelmannii. The sequence continues at coordinate 370,190 of ML812914.1, read as the reverse complement.
AAAATCATCTACAGATAGATCTCCAGTAAAAATCAAGTCATCAACATACAAACAGACAATCAAAATTTTACCTTTTTGGTTTACCCTTGTATACAGAGTTGGTTCACTTGGACTTTTGTTGAATCCAACACTGATCAGGTATTCATCAATCCTGCTATACCAAACTCTAGATGTCTGCTTCAATCCATATAAAGCTTTCCTCAACTTGTAAACTTTATCTCTATGCTTATCAATCTCATAACCTGGAGGTTGTCTTACATAAACCTTTTCTTCCAAATATCCATTTAAGAATGTAGACTTGACGTCCATCTAATGCATGATCCATTTATTTTGAGCTGTAATAGCTAAGACCATCCTCACAGTGTCAATTCTTGCTACAGGAGCAAATGTTTCATTGTAATCAATATCGGGTTGCTGACTAAACCCCTGAGCTACAAGTCTTGCCGTGTACTTTTCAACTTCACCTTCTGCAATCAACTTAGTCTTATAAACCCACTTAACACCAATGCTCTTCTTACCTTCAGGTAAATCTACAAGATCCCAAGTGTTATTTCTTTCAATGGAATCAATCTCCTCATCCATTGCTTTTATCCAGACATCCTTTTTAGCAGCTTCATCAAAACTTACAGGATCACATGCCATTAATACAAAATTTGAAATCTGATCTACTTCTTCATTTTGATCATACAATTCTCTTAAGCTTCTAGTCTTCTGTCCTTTAAATCTGTTTCTTAATGAAGCTAAAGTGGGATTTGATTCACTACTTATCTGTGAATCTGATTGATGTCCACCATGTCCAGATGGCTCACCACGCCCATGAGTTCTTGGCGTTCTAAATTGAGATGGGTTGATATCTGGTGCTTGCCTTGTTGGACTTCTTTCTACAAGTGTATGTGCATGTGGAACCATCTGTCCATCTCCTTCAGCCTGGTCATCTCCATCATCATCTTCACGGGGCAACACTGCTCCCTCTAAAATTGACTTGTCAATACTTCCATCCCAGGCTTCATCTTCTTTAAATTGAACATATTTGTTGATTACATATTTTTGGGTGATGGGATTGTAGAGTTTATATGCCCTAAACTCTTCACTGTATTCAACAAAGATACATCTCTCACTTATGTCATCCAACTTCCTCCTCATTTCTGCAGGTACATGCACAAATGCAACACATCCAAAAATTCTAAAATGAGAAACATTGCAAGGCTTACCATCCTAGGCTTCCTGAGGTACACGATCCCTCACGGTCTTGGTCAGACATATATTCAAGATAAAGACAGAGCAAAGAACTGCATCTCCCCAATATTCATTTGAAAAATGATTCTCTTTCAACATGCTTCGAGCCATGTCCATGATGGTCTGATTCTTTCTTTCAGCCACTCCATTCTGCTGTGGATTATATCGAGCAGTAAACTGTCTTTTAATTCCATGAAGATCACAAAATTCAATGAATTCATTAAGTTTGTATTAACCTCCTCTGTCAAATCTTAAGATTTTAATGGTTTGACCACCCTTATTCTCAACCATAGACTTAAACTTCTTAAAAACATCAAAGGCTTCAGATTTCTGTTTCAACAAATACAACCAAGTCTTCCTACTGAAATCATCAATGAAAGTCATAAAATAAGCACATCCAGTTAAAGAAGGTGTTTGCATAGGTCCACATAAATCTGTGTGGACAATTTCCAATGGAGCTTTTGCTCTGTAGGAAACACCTGAAACAAATTTCTCTCTGTGATGCTTCCCAAGTATACAGCTCTCACAAGAGCTTGTAGGTTGTTGAATACAGGGAAACCCCTTTACCATCTGCTTCTTCTGTAACAGATCTAAGCCACCAAAATGTAAATGACCATATCTCAAATGTCATAGACAAGATTCATCTAAACTTCCATCTTTATAAGCATTGAAATAACCACTTAAATTATTTCTCATAACAAGTGGAAAAATTCTATTCTTGGTCATCTCAACTCTTGCAATCAATTGTTTGCTAAGTAATTTATCATAGATTGTGCATACCTTGTTCTTGAAGAATACTCTATATTTTTTCTCCAACATTTGTCCAACACTAATAAGATTGCATTTTAAACCAGGCACAAAAATAAACATCATCAATATTTCTTCTCTAATTATTCTTAGTATAGACTGGAACTACACCTTTACCATTAACTGTAACCTTACATTCATTCCCCAGTTTTACTTCAGACTAAATACTAGTATCAATAGAAGAAAATAAGTCCCTATTACCAGTGATGTGGTTACTACAACCACTATCCAAAAAACAAATATCTTTAGCACTTTCATGAGCGACATTACAAGTCAAAAACACAGGATTTTGATGATCCTCTGACTCATTTGTGATATGTGCAGACTGTTTTCCAGCATCTGCCTGCTTCTTCCAACATTTGTTAGCAAAATGCCCAAACTTCTTACAATAATAACATTGTACTTTAGATTTAACATACCTATTATTTTCTTGTTGCCAGGGTTTGTTGCTGCTCCCTCTTAAATTAGGAGGATTCTGCTGAGACTTCTCCTCAGACATTGATTCAGTTCTGTTGTCCCTTGGACCAGAAAATTGCCCTCCTCTTCCACGATTATAAGACCTTCCTCTGCCTCTGCCTCTGCCTCTGTTAATATACGGTTGCAATTTGAACGCATGCTCCAATGATCCTTCTTCATATCTAGATATCTTAAATTCATGAGCAACAAGAGAACCAGTTAATTCATCAATTTGCATTTGACTTAAATCTTTAAATTCCTCTATGGGTACAACTACAGGTTCAAACTTCTCAGCACTTTCTCAATAACTCTCTTATTCTCAACATCATCTCCATACTACCTAAGCTGGTTCACAACACTCATTACTTGAGTCATGAAAGTATCAACACTTTCATTATCCTTCATTTTCATATTTTTGAAATCCCTTCTTAAGTTCTGCAACTTGACTGTCTTCACCTTGGACACACCTTGATAACTGGTTTCAAGAATGTCCCAAGTCAACAAAACATGGTCAGCATTAGACATAGTCAATTATGCTGCAACATCAGCTGGCTCGGCATAACCATCAATGACATAAGTCCATAAATCCTGAGAACGCATAATCGTCCTCATATGAATGTACCTAGAATCATATGACTTCTCGCTCAGGATAGGAACCTGCACCTGAGAAGAGATACTACCAGACACAACCATTTATAAACATTTTGAAAGAAATCAAATAAACCTTCACAGAGAAAAATAAGAAAATAAAGTTTGGCACCAACAGGAATAAATTGCAATGAACTAAGCAATAGCATAATAGACTGCTAGCTCTGATACCAAATGTGAATAACCAGGGGTCAATCGGGGTTCGAAGTTTCGACATTTACGAAAGCTCGACCCAAAACAAAACACCCCAACGATTGTTGAATCGCGAAATCGCGAAAGAGGTGTGGGGCCCAAGCAATATCGGGTTTTGGGGTTCAGGGTTTGCTAACACCCAACAAACAAAACAAAATGACACGATGACTGTTGAATCACAAAATGCAAATAGGGTGTGGGCCTACTGCTTCGGGGTTCGGGGTTTTGAGATTAAAGAATTCCATGGAGTTTTTAACAATTAAACTCCGAATGTTGAATTTGGTCAAGGAATAAAGAAACGAGTTTACGAACTCAACAACACAAAATTAAAAACGCAGAATGACCAATTCAATTCAAAAAATGCTTTCAATCTATCTTCGATTACAATTTCGACTCTGGTATTTAAACACAGAAAATTTCCCCTTCAATCTTCTAAAGGATTTTAATCAAAGCGGTGATGGTGTCTTGTGGCCTGCAAAGGTTAAGGCGGCCACGATTTAAGTTATGTAAAACAAAATTGTAATCGGTGGTTTAATCCTCGAGTCTTGAAGAGTCAAGATAGCCACCAATGCACCGTTTACACAGGCGGTGAGAAATGATTACATCCTGACAATGTTATCTTATTTGCAGGATTCTTGTTTTCCACGAGCACATTGGACACATCTTCCAACATCAATCTTTTGTCTTATAGGCATTCACAACCTTTATTATTTTATTTATGATTTATCATGTTTCTTATGCAAGCTCATCTTCATTGCATAGGGCATTGTCTCCAGCCAATGCACCTGGCTGCTTCAATTAATTAACTGACAAAGAAGATTTTTGGTTTCTTCATTCCATTCTTCTTTTACAGGTTGGAGCATCCACGAGTAATAAAAGGAAATCATCATCCACACACTTATCGAGCAAATCTTCTTGATAATCATGAATACATCAACTTCCACAAGAAACAATCGAATGCTTATTATATCTCCATCCTCTTTAGGTTGAAACCAACCCCCATCCCCCCATCCGCTAATGTTGTCACCCAGCCAGATGAAGGAGGCAATGATGCCAATGTTGTAAACTTGTAGATTAAAATGACATTCACAGAGACTACATTATAACCACAACACACACATACTCATGAAATAAGATATTATTTGGGAAGGTTAACCAATCCTCTCCTTACCCCATGAGTATAAATACATAGGGTAAATGGTTGGAGTTGGTGTACCAGCTCCAACTAATCACTAATTTAATTTATTTACCATTTGTTACATGTCTTTACTTGGATTTGTCCTCTTTATTACATACATTTATGTATTATCTCTAATGTATGATGACAAGGGCCTAAGAAGCCCCTACCACAACATGCTTCGGATATTTTAAATTCTTGATGGAAACCTGGGGGAGGTGAAAACTCGGAACACATAATACATCATTGAAATGACCATTATCTACATGAACTATTCTATATCTTACAACACTAAGAGATCTATCATCACTAAGAGATATTTTCTTGGTGTTACATTCATTAAGAGTGGAAAAGATGGCTTTATCCTTAGCCATATGATAAGATACTCCAGAATCAATAAGCCACTCATCAAAAAAAGAAGTAGAAGTTGCATTGAAGGAGAAACAAAAAGTAGAAAGTGGACATCCATGAGAAGAAGACAAAGAAGAATCAATATTAATATTAGGATTCTTCATCATTGTTTCTAAGGCTTCCATATTTTTAAAACATTTAGACTCCACATGACCATATTTCCTACAAAAGTTGCAATGTCGATCAATCTTCTTACTTTTGGATTTATCTCCTTTGTCACCATTAGGAGTAGAAGTTGGCAGAGAGGGTTTGGGACCCTTGTTTTTCTTGTTGCGGTGATGAGTATGTTGATTCTTGAGATTCTTGGATTTATCTTTTTTCTAAGCCACTAAGATTTTTTGGAGGTACCTGTAGTGTTGATCAATCCAAGTTGCACAAGCTTACCTTTGTCTCGAATCAAAGCCTCACAAAAAGAATCAGGAGAAGATTTTTTATAATCATTCCTTAGAGATTCTTTGGTGGCATAAAGGCAAATATAAAGATAAAATATGCACTACCTAGCTTAGCAAGAATAACATATATGAATTGGTCTTCTTTCAAATCTAGTTTGAAGTCTATGCATACAAGTATAAGTGTTTTAAAATTAGATGAGTAATCTTCAATGCAAGGAAAATCATAGGGACTTAAACTCAGAAACTAATTTTCTAATTGGTGGGATTAAATAAAATTGTGTTTACCAAACACAGCTTGAGCATTTTCCCATGCTTTATCGGGGGAAACAATTCCTTGAAGGTGAAACCTCAAATCATGAGAGATGGACATTTTGATTAGTTGACATGCTTCATCACTCTTATTATTTCATTTGACTTTCTTTTCATCACCAGTGAGTTCTTTTTCTTTTCCCAAGGTAATCTAGTACAATCATTTACTTCTTAGTACATCCACCATATGGTATTTCCATGAGAAATAGTTGGTACTATTATGTAAAAGATCACTGGGAAAATCCATATTAAAATATGTAGAGAATATGGATTTAGAGGCTCAAACTAATGTTACTATAGCGCACCTTTTCAGCTACCATGGCTTAATCGCTCTTAAAAGGAAACTTTAACACCACTTGGTACATAACTCATACAAGTATTATATAATCCACATGCATTTAAACAAATAAACACATTCTACACAGAGTATTCATATGAGTTACTTCCATAATTAACAAAGCAATAGTGTTTCATACTAATTCATATACACAATGGAAATCATGATAACATAAGCAGTAGAGTCATGCAAAACATGATTAAAACATAATTATATACTTATCTTTTAACGGTGGTAGAATCCACCAACCAAGTTTAGGCCTTCCACGAACCTCCCAGCCTTAGACGACACTGCTCATCATCTCAGCAGTGGGTCACCCCCGAGCTGGGACTAAGCTCCACCCCAAGACAAGGAATCCTAGGTTAGGCTGAGGTTACAGGGAAAACAACACACAGCCACAGGAAGGGATTCTCTCGTAGGAACCACCCACACTCACTGCCCACAGACCCTCATTCCCCACATGCTTGTTCCACCCCAGGAGTATACACCTTCTCTGTCACCTGGACAGTCCTTCGGCTACTAACCTCCCTTGCCTTGGGTTACAACAACAGACCGAACCGGAAGTCTCCGGGCTCTGTGGCAGCTACAGGGTTCCTTCCAGGAGTTATCTCCTTCCTCTATGCACTCTCTTGCCTGGAGAGAATCGCTCACAGGTCAACAAACCTCCCATGCAGTCTAGCACTGCGTGGCCACACAACCATTGGAAAAATAGACACAGCTTTTTCCACAGGCTCAGCAATGGCAAAATGGCTTAGGGTAACGGATTCGGGACAGAGATCTCACGCACAGGCTCAATCTCGGGCAGTGGATGCACACAGATTCTCCAGACACAACACAGGCTTTTTCGATTCAAACAGAGGTGAAACCGGCTCTTTCATAATCGATCACAGGCTTCTGGTTCAGTACGAAGGTATACACGGGTTTTTCAGTTCAGAAGGTGTACGAGGTTTTTCTGCAGAGCTCGGGTCAGTTGTACTGCTCAAAGCCCGTACACTCTCAGGCAGTCCGCTCGAATGAGAGAGTGAACCCCCCTCACGGTCCACCCAAACTTTTTTATTTGCATGCACCAAGGTCGACACTTTTTGCCCTGGAGACTGCATGCATTCCACCAGCACTCATCACCTTCCCTTGGTCAGGAACTTAGGATAAAAAATATAAATGGCACATGTTCTTTTGGAATAATAATAAAATATTATTCCTAGGCTTAAGCCCCCCCTAGGCTAAACACTTATCCCCTTTTCCCACCTTCCAACCCCTAATCCCTTGCCTTCTCTGTGGAAACTCAGTCCCCCTTCACTCATTCAGCGTGGTCAGTCTGCACCTGGTGGTGTTTACAATTTTATTAAATGTTTTTGCATATATACAAGTACAAAATCAGGCCCTTGGCCTCCAACCCTTAGGCTCTCTGGCCTAACAATCACATAAGCCCACTAGCTTATACAAACTTGGCTCACCAGCCTATAACACATATTTACAATTCATTTCATACATCATATTTACAACTGGGCTCGGCCTTGGGAACATTACAATCCCCCTCCCTTATTTTTTCACTGTCCTCAGTGCAACTTACGCTGTCTCTGCAAGCCTTTCAAAATTTTCAAAAAGATGCGGGTACTCTGCCCGCATAAATTCTTCATGCTCCCATGTCGCGTCCTCAAGACTGTACCAGGTCCACTGAACCTTTATAAGCTCTATGGCTCGATTCCAGAGCTGTTTGTTTTTCCTATCCAATATGCGCACAGGATGCACTTGCAGGACACCTTCTGGTTCCACCTGAATCACATTCCAATCAATAACATGATTAGCATTAGGTACATATTTCTTAAGTAGTGAAACATGAAACACATTATGTACAGTCATAGATGCATGTAGTGCAAGCATGTATGCAACTGGCCCAATCCTTTCCATGATCTCAAATGGCCCACAAAATCTTGTTGCCAATTTGGCGCAACTTCCCAACTTCAGGGAACTCCTGTTAGTCTTCACTTTTAGGAAAACATGGTCACCCACTTTGAATTCTCTATGGGTTCTGTTACTGTCAGTGTAACTTTTCTGCCTATCCTGGGCATCTTTTAGATTCTATTTAATTTTTATCATTTGTTCTTCCATCTCTTTGAGCAGCTCAGGCCCAACTACTTCTCTGTCAACTGGATTATCCAGCTCACTGGAGTGTTGCACTTTCTTCCATAAAGTGCTTCGAATGGGATCATCTTCAATGATGCATGATACCCATTATTGTAGGCGAATTCTACCAAATACAGGTAGTCTTCCCACCTTGATGGTTTGTCCATCACATACATTCTCAGTATG
>ML812914.1:325390-338811 GCA_009831015.1 Picea engelmannii | reverse complement strand
CAGTAATAGTGACGTCTCGAAAGATGATAAAGAAGTGGCCAACTTTGTCAAAAGACTAAACAAGGGAACCAACGGTAGGTATAGAGGTAAGATTCCTTTAATTTGTTTTAATTGTGACGGTATTGGTCAATTTGTTAACAAATGTCCTTATAAGAAAAAGAGAAATGATGAAGGTTACTCAAAAGGAAAACAAACATATAAAGGAAAAATAACCACAAAGAAAGTTTTCAAGCAAAGCTTATGCATCAAAGAAGACATCTCATCATCAGATGAATACGAAGTCAGTGACAGTGAGACAGAAAGAGTTCTATTCATGGCAGTAGAAGACTCTTATAAAGAAGACTCTGAAGAAGAATATGAAGAAGATGAAGAAGAATATGAAGAAATCGAAGAAGAAATTGAAGAGGCCGAAGTTGACTACCGAAAGGAATTAATGCAACTCATAGAAGTTATCAGAAGAGAAAAGAAGAAAAAAAAGAAACTACAAGCAGAACTAGACAATAAAGAAGACTCTCAAGAACTAGAACAAATGATCACAAATTTGAAGGTTCAAATAAAAGAAGATAAAAGAATTGAACAAACACTCAAAGAACAGCTAAAAGAAAAAGACAAAGATCATTGGAAATTTGGAAGCATAGATTGTTACATTAAGAAAGGATCTTCAAAAGAAAAATATGCAAAATAGCTCAAAATTTTTGGATGACATTATCAGCAGTAAAAAATATCATCATGACAAGTCCGGACTTGGATACAATCAGACAGAAAAAGGATCAAGCTCCAAAACAACAGAGCAAGAAACATATCCAAAAAGCTTTGCAGAAACAATCAAGGGGGATAGGAAGATTACAGGGACACTCCTCCACCGAGAATATTCAGATTTCATAATCAACAACCGATAGATAGGCCTCAGGAAGAAGAAGAATTCATAAGAGTACCTCCTTTCAGAAGATCTTCAACTCCCAGGTATCAAACTATTTTTTTTTGTTTATATTATGCATGTAATACTTTTGGACATAAAGCTGTGAATTGCAGAGCTAATAGAAAGAACAAAAACAACTTTGAAAGTCATACACAAAGGGGTTATCCAAGAAGGCCTAGTGAAACACATAGAAGAAATTACAACAGGTTTGAATCTTTGAGCATTGAAGTGGAATGTTACAAATGTAACCATTTTGGACACATGGCCAAAGATTACAGAATGGCAGTCCCTCATAGAGAACGACAATAGAATAACAACAGTCATAGACATGAACCTCAGAAAAGGACATGGATAAGAAAGTAGGATCAGTATAACAATGAAGAATTCACACTCACTCTACAAGCTAAGAAGAAGAAACGTGGTTGGTATGTTGACAGTGGGTGTTAAATACACGTGACAGGTGATAGAGACAGGTTTCTTACATTGCGAAAGGAAAGAGATGGATCAGTCTCCTTCGGAAATGATGATTCAACCAAAATCATTGGAAAAGACACAGTCAGAATTGGGAAAAAGAATACAAAGGCAAAAAATGTTCTACTAGTAGAAGATATGAAACATAATCTTCTAAGTGTGAGTCAAATGTGTGACCAAGGTCATAAAGTTACTTTCGATTGACAAAAGTGTGAGATAAGAAAAGAAGGTTCAAGAAAATTGATTGCTACAGCTGCGAGAACTTCAAGCAACATATATGTGCTAAGTGAAATTGGAAATGAAAAGTGTTGTCTAGGAAAGGAAGATGAAATTTGGCTATGGAATAGAAGAATGGGTCACATACATTTTGATAACCTTGTCAAAGTCAGGAAAAGAGAAGCAGTCAGCCCGAGATCACGACACCAACCAACACTTTATGCAAACATTGTCAACAAGGAAAGCAAACAAATACCTGGTTCAAATCAAAGGAATATTCAACGACAAGACCACTGGAAATTGTGCATACTGATCCAGTTGGACCAAATACAACAAAGGGATTAAAAGGTAAGAAATACTTTATGTTATTAGTTAATGATTATACAAGAATGACCACAATTTCTTTTCTCAAGAGTAAGTGAGAAGCTTTTGAAAAGTTCAAGATCTACAAGGAAATGGTTGAAAATAAAATGGATTCAAAAATCAAATGCTTGAGATCTGATAATGGAGGAGAGTTCACTTCAAAGGAATTTATGGACTACTGCAGCTGTCATGGAATAAAAAGGCAATTCTTTGTTGCTAGGACACCTCAACAGAATGGAGTTGTTGAAAGAAAGAACATGACAGTAAGGAAATGGCTCGAACAATGCTAATGGATTCCAAATTGACAGATATTTTTTGGACACTCACATTCAAAACAGAGTAATGCTTAGAACAACACTGACAAAACTCCCTACGATGACATGCACAAAGCCAATTAAGATCAACTTGACCATGACCATGTTGTCTATGAAGCCGTTCTCTTCTCAACTGTCTCCTTGCCTCCTTGTTAGAAATATGCAAAAATGTGTAGCATTTCCTCCAATGTAGACAAAAACTCTGAAGTTTCATCAAATAAGTAGAATGGTTCAGTATGTCGGGTAGTGATCATATTTTCAATATCGTGAAGAAATTCTTCTTGTTGTGTTATTTCATGCAAAGCTTAAACAAACTTGGAAGTATCTTTGTCCGTAACTGCAAGACAGGAAAAATAGAAATAAAGAAAAATATAGTATGTATGAAAAAAATATCATTTAGAAAAGAAAATTAAAATAAAAAACTTCATTCACACAAAATATGAGCCGAAATAAAAATAGAAAGTGTATGAAAATAACAATTTTTTCTTCCTCACTTACAAAAATTTTAGCATGCCAGATTACATGTAGAAGATTGCATATTTGCATTTTACATGCATCTTAACATTTTTTTCCTTGCAACATGTTATGTGTAGTAATATATTATAGTTTAAATGTTACTGGTTAGTAGTAAACAAATGTAACAAGATAAAGACTGATGTTTTGTTATAGAAATAATAAAATGAAACTATTGAAGGTATAAAACATATAAACAAAAGTGAAGAAAGGATTAATATAATAATAACAATTTTGAATGACAATAAAATGAACAAAACTTATGCATTATATGAAGAGATAAAGTATTTACATGAGATTTTAAAATGATAAGGATTGTAATAGTTGCTCTTCTTTAATCCTAATAGTAACATAAGAATTATTTTTCATCTTGGCATAACGTTGAAAAGAGAAAGGTGGAGATATGTGCAAACCATCTATAGATTTCACTCTTGATATGGAAGTGAAGGTCAATGCTTACCGCTCTTTCTTCTCAATATCAATTGTAGCCTGATATGAAGTCAACCCATGTGATTTGTGTATAGTAACGGCCCATGCCATCTTTAGAGGAATTTGTTTTTTATTTCCTCTTGTAACAAGTGTGATCGAAACAATGTGCGGATTACTTCTATCAAATGGAACACTAATGTACTTATAAAAAGGAAAATTAGTGAACATTGGAAGTTGGGGGGGCTTTGTACCAGGCATATAAAAAAAATTATGAATGTAACCAAGTGCACCATTAAATAAGCCAACTTCAAACCACAAGTTACAAGTCAACATAACAGGTTGATCGGGGCATAACAAAACCTCAAGTTCCAATTGATCATGATCAACACCAACAATTTCAACTCGTCTTGTATGCTCAACTATAGATTGTGCAATTGGAGAATATAATGACTTTAGCATTTTCCTATTATGCAAGGTGACCAAATAATTTGTTGGGAACATGTGCATTGATGAATTGAATAAAATCCTTTCCATAGGAGGAAAACTCATATCTACCCGTGACATAAGAAGATCCCAATCATCAATAAGGGGTTCAACATTTCTTATGTTAGTCAAGAGTTGTCAAAAAATGGATTTCCTTGTAGTCAAAATATTGTATCCAAAGTCACTGCCAATAAATGAACTATTATAAATATAATAAAAACAACGAACATGTTAGATTTAATATATAAACATAATAAATAAAAAATAAACAAAATTTAAATTCATGAACTATATATGCAAAAATATGATTATTCTTCAATCACTAAAGTTTTCTTTATTTAAGTGAGTGCCAACTAAAGCTCCAGATTGTGAACATTGTCATGTTAGTTCAAATACAATTTAGTTTAAATCAATATCCGTAGAGATAATAAAAACAATAMYGTATTAATGATACCATGTATTAATGATATATAATCTAAGTGSGYCTAATGGTTAAGAACATGTGTTTCATCTTAAGAGGTCACAAGTTAAAATTCAGAAGAGGGTAGAGTATGTGTACCTCCGTAGACTTTACGAGTCAAATCACTAGACGGTGACCTTAAAAATATATTATTATTATTATTATTAATATGTATTAATGATATCATGTATTAATATATATTAATATTAATGATACCATGTATTAATTTCTAAGTAAATTTATTAATGGTGTATTTTGTAATATATTAATGATACGCAAAAATGTGTGTGTAAATATAAAACGTAATTTATGGTGTGAAATGAAATGAAATGAAAGTATTTTTAACGTCCACGAGGCTAAAAATAGCCTATGGTGTGTATGAGTGTATATGAACTCTTAGTTTCCATTATTATTTATTATTATGTTTCTTATCTTGTTTTTAATGCGAATTAATTATAGCCGGTTGTAGCTCCATCCAAGTGTCAAAGGATTTTTAACGGGGCGGTGGAAAACGTTTTTTTTGTTAGAGGACGCTCTGCGAATGAACAACTACGTGGGAACAGCTTATTTTGGAGGAGATGAAATTGGTGTGGTTAACATCGCAATGGGAGAATTGTTGGTATATATAAAAAGCGTCCAAAAGCTTACTAATATAGTTTTAATAGATCGAGAGAATATGTTGTGGTTAAGTGTATGGATGGACCGATTCTCTAAGACTTATGGAGTGAAACGTGTTTTTTCCGATCCAGCCAGGTATTAGAATATGTATTAGGCAAGAGAGCCAAATTTACATCAGCGCTCGTTGGAAATTAGGGAAAGCCACGTTGGCTTAATAAAATTGAGCCAGATAAATGATATTTACATGGGAGTCATAATCTTGTAGCAAATATTTATTTGGAAATTAGGAAAATCCATGTTGGCTTAATAAAATTGGGGTGAATAAACCATAGTTATATGGGTGTGATATGGGAGTCGTAATCTTGTTGAGAATTTTATCCAGTAATACAAGAATTGTAGTTTTTATCTATAGTGAAATATGAGTGAATTTTTATAATTTAAACCTATTTACTATTGAATACTATTTGAATAATTTTTTAAGTATATAGCTTCATCAAGTTGGATTATATTTAGTAAAAAATTTAAAGTTGTAGTTTCCTATATAGTTGAATGCCCTGCACGATTGATGTTGCACCTTTAAGATTGTTCCCTCCGCTCTTCTTTTGTCTTGCTTCAATTCACTTCTCTATGTTGCCTTAGTCCAACTGCAATCCACATCCTCTTCTACAACCACATAGAAATGAAAAGGGAAGAAATGTCCAAGGGTTGTTTACATAAATGTGAAACTCCCACTTTGAAACGACAAGCGACAAATGGATTGCGAGTGATAAAGGTAAAATGATCGGCCATAAAAATCCATGTGTGCACAATGAGTGATTAAAAACTCAAGCATAGTAAAGGAAACAACTCTCAACACACACACAAAGTGAGCGAGTAAAAAACACGCAGGAACAGTAAAAACACACTAAGAGTACAACTCGTAAAGAAGGTGGACCACTCATTGACAACACATTTTCATGCAGAGCGAGCAAGTAAAAACTCCCACAGAGCACAGCTTGTAAATAAGGTGGATAACTCACCGACGACACCCCAAACATACACCTGGTAAAAAGACGCGGGCAATGCCCTAGTAAAAAACCTAAATGCAGTAAAAAAATAAATCACGGTAAAAAAACTGAAGGCAGTAAAACACCTTAATTTAAAGTGAATCGTCATTGTTATGTTAATCACTTTTTTTAATGATGAACTAACATCTTTTTTCATGCAAGGAAGCTAATGCTTGAAATCACAACCTTTCATTTAATTTGACAACAAAGAATATGAAATTGTGTCCATTAAAATCTCATCTCTAATTAAAGTCCCATTAATTCTGGCCATTTCTAATAGGTGTACACCTATCGATGTAAAAATAAGGCATGCCTCTTGTTGTATTCTGAGGAATTAGGTAAACATTCAAGAATAGACTACATCATGAAACACATCAAGACACACACATGTAACCAAGAAAGAGAAGAATTGTTTGGGAAGGTTAACCAAACGCTTTCTTATTCCTCTTTTAGGGTTATTTATACAATGGGTAAATAGTTGGAGCGGTTGTACCTGCTCCAACTAATCATTTTTTTAGTTTGTCATTATCCCTTATTACATGCATTTACTTGCCTTTATCCACTTTATTCCATATATTTATTTTCTAATGTATGATGAGAAGGGCCTAAGAAGCCCCTATAACATCTCCCCCGCACTCAAATCCTTTCTCATCCCGATCAAGTGCATATAACTAATGACCTGTTACTCTTTGGCCTTTGTCGTCAATCTGGTAGTGACATGTGCAATCAGTGAATCTCACAGTGCTTTTCTCCTACCAAACAATGGTCCACTTGATCTTATTGTTAAAAAATTTCTCTCTGGTGCCTTCTGAGTGGTGAGTGGCTCATCCCAGGCTCATCTCACACCTGCAAAACACTCATAGCAGGATGGTTCATATGCCCATGTGAGCATCTTACTCTGTGCTCTGTCAATCTACCATTTCTTTGTTTTCTGGCTTCTAAGGTCACAACTCAGGAACTATTTTGCAACTTTTATACCAAGGGGCTCGATCAATTCAGTGCCATCATCTTTTATTTTAAGCTCTTGTATGTGTGTCTCATCATCTGATATTTTTTTCTTGAATGACTTTAACCACTGCCAACACTCTCATCATCAATTTCTCTGCTTCTCGTCAAACTTGGATGTGCTTCTTTATGCTTTTTTGGACTCTTAGAATATAAAAACTCTGCGTTTGATATTACATGAAAGAGGATTTGACTATGATTTGACTTGAGGACTTAATAGAAAAAGAAAGACACTTTTGTTAGTACCAAAATTTTACAACTCAATAAATGTTGTCAACTAAATATTGACTGAAATCGGCAAGGAACCTATCTCATCAACTAAAAAACATTCTTAAACTAGCTCGACTCTACTAATGCACTTCATGTAACAATTTTATATCTAAGACTCCATCAATATTTATATGTCACCAATTCATTATTTTAATAAATTCAACTCTCTTGTGAAACAAATTATTCCAGACCATCAATGCCAAAGACTTATGCAATGAAAATGCAAGGCATGATTGCAGACACCCCATGCAATAGTACATTCTTCATAACCACAAAGTTTCGGCAACTGCACGTCATATACATTGTTAACTAATCCTACGGGACTGTGTTAGTTAACGGTGTCAATTACATTTAGTTTATTTTCTGTTATTTAGTTAGAGAGACTGAACCGTCTCACTTCTTTCAACTATTTGTATAAATTCGATACTTTCAACATGAATAATACTTAATACTATGGAGTTTATTCATGGGCCTGTGTACAGTGGTATCAAATCCACGTTTTTTTTTAACTCCATGCTTTTCTGTCTTTTTAAATTTCCTATCGTTGATTTGGAAATTTCTCTCTAGTTTTAAGACTCCCTGCTTTCTTTCTTTATAAATTTATTTCCCCTGCCGCTAGTTCAGAAAGGCAAATCAAATATTTGTCTATTGTTGGGAAGCGTTGAAATCCTTCTTTGTATTGATGCTGGAAAAGCAGAACCAGTGGAATCGTCGAAGTGATCAGAGATCTTGAACTCTACAGTGTACTCTGCCAAGGAAAATCGCTATTTCTAGTGTGTGAAAGATCCATTGGGTGCGATATGGTTCTCTTTGACTGAAAGAAGATACAGGGAGCCGTTGTGAGCAGTCTACAGAGTCGGTGTTCAACAACCAAGGTCGAAGGTGTGCTTGTTGTGAGATTTCTTTAATTCTTTGCAAGTGGAATTTCATTTACACAGATTACACATTAGAATGCATTCATTAATATCGATTGTGGGAGTAGTGCTCTCCAGAAAAGAAAATTACCAAGAATGTTTCAGAAAATAAAAAATACTCTTATTTTTAATGATTTATGGGAGGAAATTTGTGAAGGCAAGGATGACAATGAGCTAGAGCAACCTACAAATGCCAAACAACTTGCAATTTGGAAGAGTAACGATAAAAATGTGCATGCTTTAATTTCTGCCTCGGTCACTGAAGAGGTAAGTAGACATATTCTTTCCAAAAACACATCGTTCAAAGAATTATAGAAATTAAAAGATCTTTGTGACTCACATTCAGAGCTGGAAATTATACAATTGTTGATGAAGTCGTTTAATCTGGAACTGAAATATAATAATCCCATGAAGTTCGCTTCCAAAATTAAATCTCTTTTTCATGATATTGACTCAACTGGTGTCAAAGTTGATTTAAAACTCACTACATTTATTAAATCCCTATATCCTACTTATTCACACTACTTAGAGTCTCTTCAACCTAGTGGACAGATGAAAGACATGAATTTTGATACTCTTGTAGACAAAATTGTTGAAAGAGAGAAATCTTTTCGGAAGAAGGAATCTTTTTCCACTTCCACAGTTGAGACTTTGTGCCTTGCACAGAAAGAGAAGAAACCTAGAGGGGAGTCTGCTAGATTTGACCATAGTAACATAGGTTGTGTTAGGAGACCATTTAGACACAAGGGGGGTCATTATCATTAAGGAGACAAACAACAAGATGATAGACAGCAAAAACATTTTCAGAATGATAAGCAATCTTTTAAGTGTTATAGGTGTGGTAAATTGGGTCATACCTTTTCTCATTGTCACACTCCTTGTGAAAGGATTAGTGAGAAGAAAGAGAAACAACCTCCACACAAAGGAAAACCACCTGAATCTTCCCACTATACTGTTGCACATTGTAATCTTAGTATCAATGAAGTTTTTAGCACTTCTTTTGCTTCTTGGGAAGACACTTGGATTTTAGATACTGGAGCCACTTGCCATATGACCTTCAGAAGATATTTTTTTGAGACATTCAGTAATCACATTGATGGAATAGTTTATTTAGCTGATAAGTCCCAGTTAAAGTCTTCAGGAATTGGATCTATTCGACTTCGCTTAACATGACTTGTTGATTATATTTTGCATGATGTTCTTTACATTCCTCAATTAAAAAGAAATCTGATGTCTCTCATACATGTCAGGAAGCAAGGACATTCTATACATATGTTTGATGGTACAATTGAAATAAGAAAAGCATCTGATTAGGTGATTGTTATGACCATTGTTGAAGAAGAAAAACTTTTAAAACTTAAAGGGACATCATCTTTTCCATCTAATTCGACTCTTTTGGCTCAGCATAATGATACTTTGTCTTCCATCTTGTTGTGGCATGCTCATTTTGGTCATATTAATTATGATAGTATCCAGATTATGAAACAACAAGGTATTCAAGGGCTTCCTACCATTCCAAGAAATCTTTCTCCATGTGATGCTTGTATTTTAGGCAAGCATTGTAAACAACCCTTTTATGGATCTACTTCTCGAGCTTCCAGGAAGTTAGGTCTCATACATTCTGATTTATGTGGGCCCATGCCTGTTCAATCTGCAAATGGTAATAAATATATGTTGACTTTTATTGATGACTACACCAGGATGTGTTGGGTTTATTTGTTGAAAGAGAAATATCAGGTTTTTGCAACTTTTAACAATTTTCATTTATGGATTACAAATGAAACTCAACTTAATATTGACACTCTACGATCAGATAATGGTGGCGAATACACCTCTAATGCATTTGAAAAGTACTTGTAGGATAATTGTATTAAACATCATACCACTGTCCCTTATCCTCCACAACATAACGGTGTAGTAGAGCACATGAACAAAACTTTGCTTAATATGGTAAGGTCAATGATGTTTTTTCAAAATGTCAGGTTGATGTTTTGGGAAGAAGTAATACTTTTTTTCGTTTATATTCGCAATTGATGTCCTTCTACTGCCATCAATAATAAGTTCCCTTATGAATTGTGGTATAATCGTCTTCCTATTGTTCAACATTTCAAAGTTTTTGGTTTTCCATGTTATGCTTTAATTCCTAAACAACAACGCGACAAATTGGGTGCAATAAGTCACAAATGTATTTTCTTGGGGTATTCTAATACCTCCAGAGCTTATCGATTGTATGATGAGGAAAAAAAGAATTTTTTTGTTTTAAGAGATGTTGTTTTTCTTGAATTTGCTAAAGATGCTTCTACTATTGATAGGCAGATCAATCATTTGGATAGATTCTCTTCCAAGAAGTTTTATTATGAATGGGA
Source organism: Picea engelmannii (assembly GCA_009831015.1). Lineage (NCBI taxonomy): Eukaryota > Viridiplantae > Streptophyta > Pinopsida > Pinales > Pinaceae > Picea > Picea engelmannii. Next base: position 328,424 of record ML812914.1, on the reverse strand, counting down.
TAATGATCTTCCACATCCTGAAGGGGGGATTCATATTCTAGACCAGTCTATCGATTTTCCTTCAACAACACCAGAGAATGAGACCACATCAAAGAATGAAGAAAAATTAGTTGATAGCAATGTTTTTGATGATAATAATGTTTCTGTAGAAGAAAAATTGGTTGATAATAATGTTTCTACTGAGGAAAAATTGGAGGATAATAATGGTCCTGAAGAACCTATTTCAAAGACTCTTGAAACTGAGCAAACATTGCAACAATCAATACACAGATCAACATGAACCAAGACAATGCCAAAAAGGTATGGTGAATTTGAGTTAAACTTTTATGTTGTTAATGAACCTACACTTTTGAAGAAGCCACTAGTTGTAATGAATGGAAAGATGCAATGCAGAAAGAGTATGATGCCCTTATTAAAAATGGCACTTGGAGGTTGGTGGATCCTCCTATTGGCATCAAACCAATTGGTAGTAAGTGGGTTTATAAAACTAAGTATAAAGCTGATGGTTCTCTTGATAAGCACAAAGCAAGACTTGTAGTAAAGGGATATGCAGAAAAAAGAAGGTATTGATTATATAGAAACATTTGCTCCTACAACGAAATGGAGCACTATTAGAACTTTATTTTTTCTTGCAGCTCAAAAAGGATGGAAATAACATCACATGGATGTAAAAATTGCCTTCTTAAATGGAGATTTAAAAGAAGATGTATATATGTTGCAGCCAGAGGGTTTTTATGTTAAATGAAAAGAGCATAAAGTATGCAATGATAAAATCATTGTATGGTTTAAAACAAGCACCTCGTGCATGGTATGAAAAGTTAACTGAACATCTTCTCAAGTTGAATCATAAGCATTTCAATCTAGATGATGCAATTTTATTTGTTAAGAAAGTTGGAAGATCAATTGTATATCTAGTTGTTTATGTAGATGATTTGCTTATCACAGGAAATAATGATGATTATATAGCATCTATTAATAAGGAGTTGCAAAAGGTTTTTGATATGACAAATTTGAGATTACTACATTATTATCTAGGAATTGAAGTAGATCAAAAACTGAAGCACATTTTTATTTCTCAGAAGAAATATATTGGAGAACTATTGAACAAATTTGAGATGAAGGATTGTAATCATGTTTCTACTCCAATGGAGCAGAATCTAAAACTTACTTCAAATGAAGGTAGTGCATTTGAAGATCCAACAAAGTGCAAACAACTTGTTGGAAGTTTAATTTATCTTACTACTACTCGTTCAGCCATAACTTTTGTTGTAGGAATACTTTCCAGGTTTATGCATCAGTCCTATGAAGGTCATTGGACAACAGAAAAATGAGTGCTCAGATATTTAAAAAGCACTCAATCATATGGCATCAAATATTCTAAAGTTTCAGACTTTCATCTTATTGGTTATTCAGATTCTGACTTTGACAGAGATAAAGAGCATGGGGTGTCTACTTCAGGTTTGATGAATCTTGGATCAACAACCATCACTTGGAGATCACGAAAGAAATCAGTTCCTGTTGATTTTACAACTGAAGTCGTTGCAGCAGCTCAACCCACAAAATAAATCATTTGGCTTCGAAAAATTATTGAAGACTTGCAGGAGAAACAGATGATTTCAACGCCTCTCTTTGTTGACAATATTTCTACAATACAATTGGCCAAAAATCCTAAATTCCATGATCGAACCAAACATATCAACACTTGATCCTTAAACACTTCATCCAATTTACATGGCATCAAATATTCTAAAGTTTCAGACTTTCATCTTATTGGTTATTCAGATTCTAACTTTGACAGAGATAAAGAGCATGGGGTGTCTACTTCAGGTTATTTGATGAATCTTGGATCAACAACCATCACTTGGAGATCACGAAAGAAATCAGTTCCTGTTGATTCTACAACTGAAGTCGTTGCAGCAGCTCAAGCCACAAAATAAATCATTTGGCTTCGGAAAATTCTTGAAAACTTGCAGGAGAAACATATGACTTCAACGCCTCTCTTTGTTGACAATATTTCTACAATACAATTGGCCAAAAATCCTAAATTCCATGATCGAACCAAACATATCAGCACCAAATATCATTTGATTCGACATCATGTTGAGGCCAAAACCATTCATCTGACACATTGTTCTACATCAAATAAATTGCAGATATATTTACTAAAGCTTTACTAAAGCACTGGGCTGTGAAAAAATTGAGAAATTCAGAAAGCAGCTTGGCATGTCAGATGTCCCTTTAGATTAAGGAGATTAAGGGGGAAATGTTAACTAATCCTAGAAAAATTGGTAAATAACATGACATCTTGATTCTTATAATGTAAAGGTTCAAATAATACATCGTTCACACAAACATAAATATTAGAACCACAGAAGTCATTGGTTTTGTGTGTTGAACTTCCATGAACCTTTAACATATGTTGCCTTTCCTTCACATCAGGTAAATGAATATGGATTTTTTTTATCAAAATGCCGCCTAATAGCCTCATCTAGACCATATGAAATATTTTTGGCTCCCAAATCAAGAACCTTTTTTGTCATGGTTTCCAACACCCTTCATTTGAACATTGAACTAAGATTTACATCTTTGTTCTCGTGAAGGTTCGCTCTCATTACCTTTTCCATGTTCAATAATATTTCACCTAAAGTAAAGTAAAGTAAGTATTTTTAACGTCCACAAGGCTAAAAATAGCCTATGGGACAGATTGTTTTTCCATCTGGCTTTTGTATTCGGCCCTTTTCCTGTGAAGTTTTACAATAATCGCTCCCATCTTCTCAACAAACTCTTTGCTGAATAGATTATCCCAAGAATTAGCTGCCAGAATACCTGCATGATTTTCCCTGCTGTCTTTGAGGGCCTCACATTCTAAAATGAAATGTTTTTCTGTTTCTACTTTTCCGGACGAGCACAGAATACATACTCTTTCTTCCCACCTTTCTTTTGGCCTTTTCCAGCGCCCTGTTTCACAACGGAGTTGATGAGAATTAGTCCTTAATTGAGCAATAAGAATTTTAGATCTCCAAGAAATATTGGC
>ML812914.1:308705-325340 GCA_009831015.1 Picea engelmannii | reverse complement strand
TATGGTGTGTATGAGTGTATATGAACTCTTAGTTTCCATTATTATTTATTATTATGTTTCTTATCTTGTTTTTAATGCGAATTAATTATAGCCGGTTGTAGCTCCATCCAAGTGTCAAAGGATTTTTAACGGGGCGGTGGAAAACGTTTTTTTTGTTAGAGGACGCTCTGCGAATGAACAACTACGTGGGAACAGCTTATTTTGGAGGAGATGAAATTGGTGTGGTTAACATCGCAATGGGAGAATTGTTGGTATATATAAAAAGCGTCCAAAAGCTTACTAATATAGTTTTAATAGATCGAGAGAATATGTTGTGGTTAAGTGTATGGATGGACCGATTCTCTAAGACTTATGGAGTGAAACGTGTTTTTTCCGATCCAGCCAGGTATTAGAATATGTATTAGGCAAGAGAGCCAAATTTACATCAGCGCTCGTTGGAAATTAGGGAAAGCCACGTTGGCTTAATAAAATTGAGCCAGATAAATGATATTTACATGGGAGTCATAATCTTGTAGCAAATATTTATTTGGAAATTAGGAAAATCCATGTTGGCTTAATAAAATTGGGGTGAATAAACCATAGTTATATGGGTGTGATATGGGAGTCGTAATCTTGTTGAGAATTTTATCCAGTAATACAAGAATTGTAGTTTTTATCTATAGTGAAATATGAGTGAATTTTTATAATTTAAACCTATTTACTATTGAATACTATTTGAATAATTTTTTAAGTATATAGCTTCATCAAGTTGGATTATATTTAGTAAAAAATTTAAAGTTGTAGTTTCCTATATAGTTGAATGCCCTGCACGATTGATGTTGCACCTTTAAGATTGTTCCCTCCGCTCTTCTTTTGTCTTGCTTCAATTCACTTCTCTATGTTGCCTTAGTCCAACTGCAATCCACATCCTCTTCTACAACCACATAGAAATGAAAAGGGAAGAAATGTCCAAGGGTTGTTTACATAAATGTGAAACTCCCACTTTGAAACGACAAGCGACAAATGGATTGCGAGTGATAAAGGTAAAATGATCGGCCATAAAAATCCATGTGTGCACAATGAGTGATTAAAAACTCAAGCATAGTAAAGGAAACAACTCTCAACACACACACAAAGTGAGCGAGTAAAAAACACGCAGGAACAGTAAAAACACACTAAGAGTACAACTCGTAAAGAAGGTGGACCACTCATTGACAACACATTTTCATGCAGAGCGAGCAAGTAAAAACTCCCACAGAGCACAGCTTGTAAATAAGGTGGATAACTCACCGACGACACCCCAAACATACACCTGGTAAAAAGACGCGGGCAATGCCCTAGTAAAAAACCTAAATGCAGTAAAAAAATAAATCACGGTAAAAAAACTGAAGGCAGTAAAACACCTTAATTTAAAGTGAATCGTCATTGTTATGTTAATCACTTTTTTTAATGATGAACTAACATCTTTTTTCATGCAAGGAAGCTAATGCTTGAAATCACAACCTTTCATTTAATTTGACAACAAAGAATATGAAATTGTGTCCATTAAAATCTCATCTCTAATTAAAGTCCCATTAATTCTGGCCATTTCTAATAGGTGTACACCTATCGATGTAAAAATAAGGCATGCCTCTTGTTGTATTCTGAGGAATTAGGTAAACATTCAAGAATAGACTACATCATGAAACACATCAAGACACACACATGTAACCAAGAAAGAGAAGAATTGTTTGGGAAGGTTAACCAAACGCTTTCTTATTCCTCTTTTAGGGTTATTTATACAATGGGTAAATAGTTGGAGCGGTTGTACCTGCTCCAACTAATCATTTTTTTAGTTTGTCATTATCCCTTATTACATGCATTTACTTGCCTTTATCCACTTTATTCCATATATTTATTTTCTAATGTATGATGAGAAGGGCCTAAGAAGCCCCTATAACATCTCCCCCGCACTCAAATCCTTTCTCATCCCGATCAAGTGCATATAACTAATGACCTGTTACTCTTTGGCCTTTGTCGTCAATCTGGTAGTGACATGTGCAATCAGTGAATCTCACAGTGCTTTTCTCCTACCAAACAATGGTCCACTTGATCTTATTGTTAAAAAATTTCTCTCTGGTGCCTTCTGAGTGGTGAGTGGCTCATCCCAGGCTCATCTCACACCTGCAAAACACTCATAGCAGGATGGTTCATATGCCCATGTGAGCATCTTACTCTGTGCTCTGTCAATCTACCATTTCTTTGTTTTCTGGCTTCTAAGGTCACAACTCAGGAACTATTTTGCAACTTTTATACCAAGGGGCTCGATCAATTCAGTGCCATCATCTTTTATTTTAAGCTCTTGTATGTGTGTCTCATCATCTGATATTTTTTTCTTGAATGACTTTAACCACTGCCAACACTCTCATCATCAATTTCTCTGCTTCTCGTCAAACTTGGATGTGCTTCTTTATGCTTTTTTGGACTCTTAGAATATAAAAACTCTGCGTTTGATATTACATGAAAGAGGATTTGACTATGATTTGACTTGAGGACTTAATAGAAAAAGAAAGACACTTTTGTTAGTACCAAAATTTTACAACTCAATAAATGTTGTCAACTAAATATTGACTGAAATCGGCAAGGAACCTATCTCATCAACTAAAAAACATTCTTAAACTAGCTCGACTCTACTAATGCACTTCATGTAACAATTTTATATCTAAGACTCCATCAATATTTATATGTCACCAATTCATTATTTTAATAAATTCAACTCTCTTGTGAAACAAATTATTCCAGACCATCAATGCCAAAGACTTATGCAATGAAAATGCAAGGCATGATTGCAGACACCCCATGCAATAGTACATTCTTCATAACCACAAAGTTTCGGCAACTGCACGTCATATACATTGTTAACTAATCCTACGGGACTGTGTTAGTTAACGGTGTCAATTACATTTAGTTTATTTTCTGTTATTTAGTTAGAGAGACTGAACCGTCTCACTTCTTTCAACTATTTGTATAAATTCGATACTTTCAACATGAATAATACTTAATACTATGGAGTTTATTCATGGGCCTGTGTACAGTGGTATCAAATCCACGTTTTTTTTTAACTCCATGCTTTTCTGTCTTTTTAAATTTCCTATCGTTGATTTGGAAATTTCTCTCTAGTTTTAAGACTCCCTGCTTTCTTTCTTTATAAATTTATTTCCCCTGCCGCTAGTTCAGAAAGGCAAATCAAATATTTGTCTATTGTTGGGAAGCGTTGAAATCCTTCTTTGTATTGATGCTGGAAAAGCAGAACCAGTGGAATCGTCGAAGTGATCAGAGATCTTGAACTCTACAGTGTACTCTGCCAAGGAAAATCGCTATTTCTAGTGTGTGAAAGATCCATTGGGTGCGATATGGTTCTCTTTGACTGAAAGAAGATACAGGGAGCCGTTGTGAGCAGTCTACAGAGTCGGTGTTCAACAACCAAGGTCGAAGGTGTGCTTGTTGTGAGATTTCTTTAATTCTTTGCAAGTGGAATTTCATTTACACAGATTACACATTAGAATGCATTCATTAATATCGATTGTGGGAGTAGTGCTCTCCGGAAAAGAAAATGACCAAGAATGGTTCAGAAAATAAAAAATACTCTTATTTTTAATGATTTATGGGAGGAAATTTGTGAAGGCAAGGATGACAATGATCTAGAGAAACCTACAGATGCTAGACAACCTGCAATTTGGAAGAGTAATGATAAAAATGTGCATGCTTTAATTTCTGCCTCGGTCACTGAAGAGGTAAGTAGACATATTCTTTCCAAAAACACATCGTTTAAAGAATTATAGAAATTAAAAGATCTTTGTGACTCACATTCAGAGCTGGAAATTATACAATTGTTGATGAAGTTGTTTAATCTGGAACTGAAAAATAATAATCCCATGAAGTTCGCTTCCAAAATTAAATCTCTTTTTCATGATATTGACTCAACTGGTGTCAAAGTTGATTTAAAACTCACTACATTTATTAAATCCCTATATCCTAATTATTCACACTACTTAGAGTCTCTTCAACCTAGTGGACAGATGAAAGCCATGAATTTTGATACTCTTGTAGACAAAATTGTTGAAAGAGAGAAAGCTTTTTGGAAGAAGGAATCTTTTTCCACTTCCACAGTTGAGACTTTGTGCCTTGCACAGAAAGAGCAGAAACCTAGAGGGGAGTCTGCTAGATTTGACCATAGTAACATAGGTTGTGTTAGGAGACCATTTAGGCGCAGGGGGGGTCATTATCATTAAGGAGACAAACAACAAGATGATAGACAACAAAAACATTTTCAGAATGATAAGCAATCTCTTAAGTGTTATAGGTGTGGTAAATTGGGTCATACCTTTTCTCATTGTCACACTCCTTGGGAAAGGATTAGTGAGAAGAAAGAGCAACAACCTCCACACAAAGGAAAACCACTTGAATCTTCCCACTATATTGTTGCACATTGTAATCTTAGTATCAATGAAGTTTTTAGCACTTCTTTTGCTTCTTGGGAAGACACTTGGATTTTAGATACTGGAGCCACTTGCCATATGACCTTCAAAAGATATTTTTTTGAGACATTCAGTAATCACATTGATGGAATAGTTTATTTAGCTGATAAGTCCCAATTAAAGACTTCAGGAATTGGATCTATTCGACTTCTCTTAACATGACTTGTTGATTATATTTTGCATGATGTTCTTTACATTCCTCAATTAAAAAGAAATCCGATGTCTCTCATACATATCAGGAAGCAAGGACATTCTATACATATGTTTGATGGTATAATTGAAATAAGAAAAGCATCTGATCAGGTGATTGTTATGACCATTGTTGAAGAAGAAAAACTTTTAAAACTTAAAGGGACATCATCTTTTCCATCTAATTCAGCTCTTTTGGCTCAACATAATGATACTTTGTCTTCCATCTTGTTGTGGCATGCTCGTTTTGGTCATATTAATTATGATAGTATCTGGATTATGAAACAACAAGGTATTCAAGGGCTTCCTACCATTCCAAGAAAGCTTTCTCCATGTGATGCTTGTATTTTAGGCAAACATTGTAAACAACCCTTTTATGGATCTACTTCTCGAGCTTCCAGGAAGTTAGGTCTCATACACTCTGATTTATGTGGGCCCATACCTGTTCAATCTGCAAATGGTAATAAATATCTGTTGACTTTTATTGATGACTACACCAGGATGTGTTGGGTTTATTTGTTGAAAGAGAAATATCAGGTTTTTGCAACTTTTAACAATTTTCATTTATGGATTACAAATGAAACTCAACTTAATATTGGCACTCTACGATCAGATAATGGTGGTGAATACACCTCTAATGCATTTGAAAAGTACTTGTAGGATAATTGTAGTAAACATCATACCACTGTCCCTTATACTCCACAACATAACGGTGTAGTAGAGCACATGAACAAAACTTTTCTTAATATGGTAAGGTCAATGATGTTTTTTCAAAATGTCAGGTTGATGTTTTGGGAAGAAGTAATACTTTTTTCCGTTTATATTCGCAACTGATGTCCTTCTACTGCCATCAATAATAAGTTCCCTTATGAATTGTGGTATAATCGTCTTCCTGTTGTTCAACATTTCAAAGTTTTTGGTTTTCCATGTTATGCTTTAATTCATAAACAACAACGCGACAAATTGGGTGAGTCACAAATGTATTTTCTTGGGGTATTCTAATACCTCCAGAGCTTATTGATTGTATGATGAGGAAAAAAAGAATTTTTTTGTTTTAAGAGATGTTGTTTTTCTTGAATTTGCTAAAGATGCTTCTACTATTGATAGGCAGCTCAATCATTTGGATAGATTCTCTTCCAAGAAGTTTTATTATGAATGGGATAATGATCTTCCACATCCTGAAGGGGGGATTCTTATTCTAGACCAGTCTGTGGATTTTCCTTCAACAACACCAGAGAATGAAACCACATCAAAGAATGAAGAAAAATTAGTTGATAGCAATGTTTTTGATGATAATAATGTTTCTGTAGAAGAACAATTGGTTGATAATAATGTTTCTACTGAGAAAAAATTGGAGGATAATAATGGTCCTGAAGAACCTATTTCAAAGACTCTTGAAACTGAGAAAACATTGCAACAATCAATACGCATATCAACATGAACCAACACAATGCCAAAAAGGTATGGTGAATTTGAGTTAAACTTTTATGTTGTTAATGAACCTACACTTTTGAAGAAGCCACTAGTTGTAATGAATGGAAAGATGCAATGCAGAAAGAGTATGATGCCCTTATTAAAAATGGCACTTGGAGGTTGGTAGATCCTCCTATTGGCATCAAACCAATTGGTAGTAAGTGGGTTTATAAAACTAAGTATAAAGCTGATGGTTCTCTTGATAAGCACAAAGCAAGACTTGTAGTAAAGGGATATGCAGAAAAAGAAGGTATTGATTGTACAAAAACATTTGCTCCTACAACGAAATGGGGCACTATTAGAAGTTTATTTTCTCTTGCAGATCAAAAAGGATGGAAAATACATCACATGGATGTAAAAATTGCCTTCTTAAATGGAGATTTAAAAGAAGATGTATATATGTTGCAGCCAGAGGGTTTTTATGTTAAAGGAAAAGAGCATAAAGTATGCAAATTGATAAAATCATTGTATGGTTTAAAACAAGCACCTCATGCATGGTATGAAACGTTAATTGAACATCTTCTCAAGTTGAATCATAAGCATTTCAATCTAGATGATGCAATTTTATTTGTTAAGAAAGTTGGAAGATCAGTTGTATATCTAGTTGTTTATGTAGATGATTTGCTTATCACAGGAAATAATGATGATTATATAGCATCTATTAAAAAGGAGTTGCAAAAGGTTTTTGATATGACAAATTTGAGATTACTACATTATTATCTAGGAATTGAAGTAGATCAAAAACCGAAGCACATTTTTATTTCTCAGAAGAAATATATTGGAGAACTATTGAGCAAATTTGAGATGAAGGATTGTAATCATGTTTCTACTCCAATGGAGCATAATCTAAAACTTACTTCAAATGAAGGTAGTGCATTTGAAGATCCAACAAAGTACAAACAACTTGTTGGAAATTTAATTTATCTTACTACTACTCGTCCTGCCATAACTTTTGTTGTAGAAATACTTTCCAGGTTTATGCATCAGACCTATGAAGGTCATTGGACAACAGAAAAATGAGTGCTCAAATATTTAAAAAGCACTCAATCATATGGCATCAAATATTCTAAAGTTTCAGACTTCCATCTTATTGGTTATTTAGATTCTGACTTTGACGGAGATAAAGAGCATGGGGTGTCTACTTCAGGTTATTTGATGAATCTTGGATCAGCAGCCATCACTTGGAGATCACGAAAGAAATCAGTTCCTGTTGATTCTAAAACTGAAGTCGTTGCAGCAGCTCAAGCCACAAAATAAATCATTTGGCTTCGAAAAATTCTTGAAGACTTACAGGAGAAACAAATGACTTCAACGCCTCTCTTTGTTGACAATACTTCTACAATACAATTGACCAAAAATCCTAAATTCCATGATCGAACAAAACATATCAGCACCAAATATCATTTGATTCGACATCATGTTGAGGCCAAAACCATTCATCTGACACATTGTTCTACATCAGATAAATTGCAGATATCTTTACTAAATTCTACATCAGATAAATTGCAGATATCTTTACTAAAGCACTGGGCTATGAAAAAATTGAGAAATTCAGAAAGCAGCTTGGCATGTCAGATGTCCCTTTAGATTAAGGGAGGAATGTTAACTAATCCTAGAAAAATTGATAAATAACATGACATCTTGATTCTTATAATGTAAAGGTTCAAATAATACATCTTTCACACAAACATAAATATTAGAACCAAAGAAGTCATTGGTTTTGCGTGTTGGACTTCCGTGAACTTTTAACATATGTTGCCTTTCCTTCACATCAGGTAAATGAATATGGATTTTTTTTAATCAAAATGCCGCCTAATAGCCTCATCTAGACCATATGGAATATTTTTGGCTCCCAAATCAAGAACCTTTTTGTCATGGTTTCCAACACCCTTCATTTGAACATTGAACTAAGATTTCCATCTTTGTTCTCGTGAAGGTTCGCTCTCGTTACCTTTTCCATGTTCAATAATATTTCACCTAATAACATAAACCACCTTAAGGAAAAGGAGGAAGCAATCCTAGGATATTTGCACCACATGAAGTAACCGTACTTTTCCATTCTATTAGTTGCTTAAATATATTGGCATTTTTCCTTAGGATAATTATACTTTCAAATGGAATCTTGTAATTATTTATGCCGTCTTAAAACTGGCTTTGGTACAATTTTTTATACCCTAATTTTCAATCAAAAGGAAGCACAAAACCTCGAAAGTAATGTTTTTGCACTTCTCATAAGGCTTGTCCGCGATATTTCGTAGCACGAATGTACCATGTAGCCACACAATTATTTGTTGTCTGAAGGAGAGGCTTTACAGTTTCACATAATTATTTCTTTTGGACCTGAATCTCGTCTTGCACAACTTAATTGACCAGGCCGCTGCATATGATGCAGGGTTCTGGCTCGTCCACATTGACTTCTTCGACGTACAAGGAATCTGCCTCTGGGTGTTTCCGTGCCTTCGACGTACAAGGAATGCAACCCACTCGGATGTCCAATGCATCCACTGCAGTGTTCAGACTATACCATTCTTCATATTAACTAGTATCACTTAAGAAGAAGTCTGCAGAATATATACAACCTTTAATATCGTTAGAAGTAAGGCTACTTTTTCCTTATCGTCGGTCATTGCCCTGTAGAAATAGAGGACGCAAATGGATGGACATGGATGAGTATGAGTTACAACATTGTTGTATGTTTTTCTTAGCAGCCAAGAGATGTTTGCAGGCCCATTCATGCGCACACATACTCTCCTCGTTGTCACCCATTGCAACCACAATATTATTCACGATTCAATTTAATTCAAATCTCTTTTCTTCTTGGATTTGGTGGACTCCATAATTAGAGTACTTAGTGGAATATCTGGTTGTACATGCTATACATTGGCCCGAAATATCTACGGTTTCAGAGGCCACTCCTCATCTGGAAAAGAGACTGAAGCATGACCTGCAACTTCTATTAATCCATCCATAGTTAGCTTGGGCGCAACCATCACACCATTGCACATTTTGATGTACACCGCAATTATGAACTAAGCAATCAACACAATAAAACTTTGAAATTAACGCACATCCAATGCATGAACTACGCGATCAACCCATGTACTTATTCCAGAACTCTAATGGCTATCCTCGCACATCCAAATGACATTTTTTCTATGCATAATACAAAATAATGTACAACCAATGTCACCCCATGATCAACCACATAGTAAAGGATCCAAAGTGTGCCTCTCCTCTATTGAAATCATTCAGATGAATAAAACAATGAATTACCAAATTAGTACAATGTAAACTCCTTGATTATATTTCTTCAAAATGTGTGTGATTTTCTACAACAAGATCACTAGCATTCCACGGAGGGAATCATCTTCTTTACTCAGCAGTGAATCAATGGAAAGATCATCTTAGCATCGGCACCCAGCAGGGAAGTTGCAGCCCCTACCAATTCTCGAATGGAGATGGGAAACCATCTCCATGGATTTCATCACAAGATTACCAAGATCAACCAAACAGAACTACGCCATCATGGTAGTTGTGGACAAACTGAGCAAGGTTGCTCACTTCATACCAGTCAAGTCAGCTTGCAAGGCAATAGATATTTCCAACATTTTCATGAAAGACATATTTAGGCTGCATGGCATGCCTAAGGAAATTATATCCAACAGAGATACAAAATTTACTTCAAACTTTTGGAAATCTTTGTTTGTTGGTTTTGAAACAAAATTGTTTTTTAGTACAGTCTATCACCCTCAAACTGATGGGCATACAAAGAGGGTAAACCAAGTATTAGAAGACATGTTGAGGATGCATGTAATGCATCAACCCAAGAAGTGGGAGGACTACCTACCACTGGTAGAGTTTGCCTACAACAATTTCTATCAAGAGTCATTAAAATGAGCCATTTTGAAGCCCTCTATGGAAGACAATGCAACATTCCAATCATTTGGAACAACCCAGTAGACAGAGTTACAATCAGGGCAGATATGCTAAAGGAAATGGAACAACAAGTAATTCAAATCAGACAAAATCTGAAGATAGCCCAGGATAGAAAAAGAGCTTTGGAGACGTGAAAAGGACTCCTAGAGAGTTCAAAGCAGGGGATCATGTGTATCTCCGAGTTAGATCCAGGAAAATCTCTTTGAGGATGGGAGCTTGTGCCAAGATGGCACCTTGGTATTGTGGACCCTTCGAAGTTTTGGATAGAGTGGGACCAATAGCATATTGACTAGCACTTCCTCCCACGGTGAAGGCACATAATTTTTTCCATGTTTCTTTATCAAAGAAGTATGTACATGATTCTAATCATATTATTGACTGGTCTATGATTCAGGTGGAACTCGAGGGAAAATTCCTACTAGAACCTCAATGCATAATAGACAGGAAGGAAATCTCACTCAGAGAACCATTGCACAAGCCAAGGTGCAGTGGAAACACTTTGGCCCAAGTGAGGCTACATGGGAAATGGAGGATGCCATGAAACATGCATATCCATTTGTGTTTACTTCTGTACATACAGAGCACATCGATAGATAGAATATCGAGGACGATGTTCCTTTAAGGGGGAGGAGATTGTAATACCCCTGTTTCCCCCAGTTTGTAAATACAACTATAACTAGCCAAGAGACTATGGCAAACTAAATATGTGTGAATGTTTGATTTGATGAACCTTTGTATAAAAGGGTCAATGTATGAATTTTCTATTATTAATAGAAATTGGATATGTGATTGCACAACTTCTTAAAGGGGGCGTGGGGGGGAGTTTGCTAAGATAGACCACAGATGTTATGAGAAAGATGGTGAGGGAAACCAAGAATGGTTGAGATGACCCTCACCAAACCAATACCTACTAGGTGTAATTTCTCAACAGTCTCCTGACCCGGAAATGAGTTACCAGAGGCTGGTAGTTGGAAGGCCATCCTCAAGAGTTAATGAGGAGATGGGGCAGGGTACCCATCTATAAGGCTTCCAGGCTTGACCATGAATTGGGGATTCAGACCCACGTAACCTTGATGAGGAAGGAAAGAAAGGAGGTAATTCGGGAGACAGAGACGGATCTGCAAGGAAGAAAAGTAGAGAGAACAATCTTGAGAAGAGAAGAGAAGAGAAGCATGTTTTCGACTCTGGAGTTGAGAGAAAATTTGAGAAGCAAGCTAGTTTTGGCTGTAAGAATCCATGGGAAGGGTTTCGCTACAAGCTAATAAACGAAGTTGACAAGTGACTGGCGAATTATTCATGCGGACCTCCTTGCTTGGAGTAGAGAAAATCGATTTCCAAGTTCTTGTGGGAGGGGGAGAGTAACCTTCGTCCCTGACTATTGTGGAGCAAGGATAAAGAATCTCTCTCAGAGCATCATGGTCTAGCTCAGGGGTGGCCAGTGGTAAATCCGTTAGGACTGGTTGGGCCTATGGTTGGGAGGAAACAGACACCCATTTCAGCAGTGGCTTCACATTTTCCAGTTCTGATAAGTATTCTCATACTCTGTGTAATACATTGGATGCGATGATTGAATTTATGTGTTTATGGTTAAATCTTGCAGTGTTTGATCAGTTATTAGAAATGCTCATTTGATTCTGTAAATTGTTGTATTTACTTGGTCTTTGATTTACCTCAATTTAGTTGCTAGAGTTATGGAATGTAAATCCGTAGGAGAGTCGGGGTAGAATTAACTAAAATGTCTAAGTCCTGCCGATATTTTGAGTTTACCTTAGCGGAAATGTCAAGTTCAACTCTTTGGGGAAAAGAGTATTTCCTTCAGACTATCCACCCATCTAACTGGGGGCTCATGCCCATATCCTTAACCCATTTGTTGCTAAAAGGACTAGCGCTTAGCCTATAAGAATTTCCAAAGGACCCATATGACCAGGGTCTGGGAACCCTACGCTAGTCCGAAAAGAGTTAGCCCTTTTGGCTTCGAGACTTTGGAATTTATGAGTCCAAAACCCTCGAAAACAGTTGAAGGTCAGAGTCGCGAATAGATGAGGGTCGTAGATTTGGGGATCTAGTGGAGACCTCCCTCATCCATTAGATCAAACTTAGGAAGGGTAATGTTAAATGCTTCAACGAAGTTCCACTTCGAGAGAATAGGAGTGGTGTAGCTCCAAAACTCCGGAGTGTTAGAGTCGCGAAGTTAATCGGTACCATTGAAAGTGGAGCTATGCATGTCCACAAAACAACGACTATCCGGAATTTTGGGTATTCGGCGGTATAGGGATGCACGAGTTTCCTTAGAGTTCTGCAAGCCGAAGTAAATCTTGGCCGTGAATTCTAGGTACACGTGGGGATAGATCAGGTGTGGTCCAGAGAGGAAGCTGGAAGATACACACTGAAACTCCCGAATGCTGAATTTTCGAAGTGACGTGGACTGTTGATCCTCGGATCCTTTGGGATCCCTCTCAGTCGTCAATCTAAGGAACCCCCCTCGACTACCCAACCAACCAAGAATGCAACATGGAGTGACATGTGACCCCTACTTGTCCCCTGTAAAATTTTGTTCATTGAACTAGAGTCGTTGGCTGAGAGGCTACATGGCAAGCGATCCTATAGTCCGGAGACATGGTACTTCGAAGGAACTTGGCCAAGATTTTTCAAGGTCTGAAAACTCCCAAAGTCATGAACGACAGAGTGAATCTCAACCGTTGATAGGTAAAGGACATGTGGCGCTAGATCCGAGAGTCCGAAGACTGGACTCTTCGGGGGATTCGCAATGTGAGGAGATGGTAAGATCCGAAGCCCGGAGCCGCGAAGTAAAGGAAACCGTGGATCTATGGATCTACGTGGACAAATATCAACCATGAGATTTGAAAGAAGTGAGAAGATCATATGTTGGGGGCTGACGTGGCTCACTGATGTCATCCCGGGTGACATGGACCCACAACTAAGGTGCCACATGTCACCCAGATATGGTTGATTTACAAACCCCTTATGCCTATTAAAGAATGACACGTGTCACCCCCTAATGAGGACACTTGTCACTCCTGGCCCTCGCCACGTGTCAGCTTCTGGTTCGTGCCCGCCTAGCCAACATGGTTGGTGACGTGTCTGAGACTCCGGTAGTCTGGATAAATTCAGGAGTTCAAAATATTTGGGCATAGTATGGTAAAGGGATGTTCAACTTCGATCATTGATCGTCGAACGTCGAATGTTCAACGACGATCGTCGATTGCTGAAACGCTAAAAATGTAGGACGACGATCATTGAAACGCTAAAAACGTAGGACGACGATCACCGATTGTCGAACGCTAAACGTCGAAAAATGGATGTTCAACGCAAAACACCGAACGTCGATCACTGAATGGTCAAGGCCATGTGGAGAGATTTTGAAACTTCGGGGAGTAAGAAAAGGGGAGTTCAGCGTCGAATGTCGAAGACCCCAACTATTAATGCTCAGATAACTTTGAGAGGTGATAAATTGCAGACCAGAGCTCAGATTTTAGTGTGGTGGTGACCATTAGAAAGATCACGGCGAGCAGTAGCCAATGGAGAGCCTAGAATTAGGATTCGAGATAATTAGGAAAAACAAAAATTTGATGCCCCATCCCTAGAAAGGGTATTTAGGGGTAGGGTTTGTTACAACAGGAAATGAAGGTAATTAATAAAAAGTAACTCTAAAACAACTATGGAAATACAACACATACCAGGGGACCTCTTGGCATATGTTGTTTAGAGAAAACTCAAAGTGTGTAAGAAATTTAACTCATCAAATTGTTCAGAAATCCTTTGTATTCAACATCAATGTAAAATCAACAATTAAAATGTCTTTGATGATGATTACAAAATTATCCTTCTACCATTGATCCCCTATACTATTCTTTGATGATATTTTTATACAAAATATTCAATGGGTAAGATAAGAACCAATTCCCTAGTCCTAGAGCTAACCAATCACATCCAATCTGGCTTTTACAAATTAAGAAAAATAAAAATCAAGCGCAACAAGAAAATATGGGAAATTCCATTTTAAAGAAACACTTGTACAACCCATGTATTACACTTTTGGGGAATCTACCCCCAACTTCTACCTAAATGACCCTATTCCGCACAAAACCCATGTCATGGAATTCCCCGATTCCTCCTGATCACTCATGAAATCACCTTTGAATATCACTTCCTGGAAATTGCAAATTACACTATGTTTTAAAAAAAAAATTGTAGAAATTGTAGACTGGATATCCATTCTAGCACATGGAATGAAATCTTCTTGATCCTGTGAGTTGTATCCTTGAGGGGATTGGTTGAACCTAATCCCTCATTCCTAGGCATTGAATCCCAGATTTTATGAAAAACTTACAGAATTACTAGTAATTCTTGCGAATTTCCTGTAACTGCATGTTGATTTTGACCATGTCTTGATCGTTGGGGTTCGTACATTATGAAGATGGAGAAATAGGTAATTCACCATCTCGTGGTATCCATGAAGTGCCTCCAAGTAGAATTTATCCTTTTGAATGAGGGAAAGTATCCTAACCTCCAATTCCTGTAATAACTTAGAAAACAGAGTTAATTCTCGTAAAAACTAATTTATAGCCAATTGTTTGCAAAACTAGTTTTAATTATCATTTACAAGAAAAACTAAGAGTTTTCTTCCAAAAGACAACTTATTGCCATGTTTGTGCATATTATGCCATTAAGTAGATGAAAATTGACAAACGTAGAGGTTTTTAAGGTAAAAATGGAGGTGAATGGGCCTGATGAAAATATCAAAATCGACACCCAACAAGTATGTCCTAGCAACTAGAATTGTTGATGATATTACCAAGTTGTACAAATTTTACTACTTTGGGTCATCATCTCTTCCATCAATTTTTATTGCTCATAGTTTCAACTTGAGAAAAATTTGAAATGAATGATTTGGGAATCTAAATTATCGCTCATTATAGCAACTATATAATCATAATATGGTGATTGATCTGTTGGAAATATGTTTTTCATTGATGTCAAAGATAGGGAGAGACTACATATGTCCAAGATAAATATTGCAAGATGGAAATGGTTGGAAATATTGTTTTTGGATTTTTGATACTCAGTTTGGATACCCTATCTTTGTAGGCTTTTTTACTCCGAATACATAGCTCAAATGAGAACATAGGATATATGGTTGAAAATATTATTCTGAGACCTTTCTAATGATATATGGAACTCCCTCTAACTCCATAGGAATGAAGAGATATGAAAGATTCTTTCAGGTCAACCCATCTGTTAGCAATAAAAAATGAACTGGTATTTTTTAGAGTGTCCTCATTACTCTCTTTTTGACTTGTCATTTTCATAAGTATTTTGGACAGTTTCATAACTTCCAAACCCTTCATTAAGCTCCTATTGATGGCTTTCACCAAGGTTATCTTTTGACCTGCATACCAAAAGATACAATAAATGTTACTTAGTTTATAACTCTAGCTCTTATGGTTTTATTATTTTCTAACAAAATATACATTTTTGTAAAAATACCAAAAAGTATGTGTGTGCATAAGTGTTAATCTCTAATCATATTCATAAGCGTAACCTAGCTTATGATTTTTATAGTTTTTACCAAAATATTGGAAAGGCCCACAGGCCGATTCTCATACACAACCCCAAATCATAGTCAAGCTACAAATCAACAGGTTCAAGCCACGAGTCGACACACCAGCCAAGTGCAAGTGTCAAGCTATAGGGGATCAAAGGTTTCAAGCGTTGAGTTGAAAATTTTGAGATTACAGGTGTTCAGTTTTTGTGCCGAATAAGAAGAATTGTTATTAACCAAGCGCTAGCAACAGAGACATATCTACAGTTGTGTTGATGATATAGGTGCCACGTAAGCCTGTATGTGTCAAGGCATAGCAAGGTCATAGTCAACCATATCTACAAGTGTTGTTATGAATTCAGGCCACGACATTGAAATAGAAGCATTATATTAGGGTGATCAGGTACCAGTCGACATACAAAATCAATTCCATGAGTCAATCCATAAATTAAGCCACGAATAAAGATGCAGGGTTTTGCAAATTTGTCAACAAAAGATCGAATGCTCCAGATATCGAAGAAAATTTGCAGGGTCTGGATGATAGAGCTCGATAATTCTCCATTATCTAAAACATGGTGATGCGCTTACAATGGCTGGATGTTTCAATTTTTCCTATCTAGCACTAGAATTCCTTATGAGAAAATATGCCCAAGTCTATATACATTGATGTGAGAAGCAGACATTGTGTTTTAAAGAAAAGAACAACGACATTACTCCATTTTCAATCATATTGGGGTTATCCGTTCAGAACATGAAGATTTTTCATTGCGAACCAACTTCTGCTTTCAAAGTCTGAACCAATAATTGATGCCAAACGGAGCAAGGAAGTCAAGGGAAATATGTATGATATCGTTGTTGAAGGTTTTCGACTTCTCAGCAGGTGGATTGGTCGTGTTTGGGAACAATGTGCATGGAAATTCTCCAGACCTTGTAAGGATGTTGTTCCTCTTGATCCAGATGATCTCTCTGCAAATATTT
>ML812914.1:274121-296608 GCA_009831015.1 Picea engelmannii | reverse complement strand
GGTGGAAGATGTCGTGGCAGCTCTCTCCACATTCTCGTTGGAGGATGACATGTTGGTAATGCTTGCTTCGAAAATAGTTGATATTAGCAGTTGGATTTTGCATTGCAAGTCTGTCATTGGTTGTTTTGGTACATCTGCACTACAGTTGCGAGATTTTATTGTCCAGATAAACAATTCTTTGGAGAGATCTCTACAGAAGGTCCAAATTTCAATTGCACTTAGGGACACAGAGGACTGTTGTGTCTGTAATGGGAAATCAAGAGAAAATTTTGAAAAAATCTAATTCACTGTGAAGAATGCAAGGACGGGTATCACCCTTCATGTTTTGGGCTTATGCAATCTCAAACGTGGACAAATAGACATGTTGTGTGCCTGTTTTGTACTGCTGTAAGAAGTGGATCATTAGCTAATGTTGATGCTTACATAATGGTTTCACAAAAAAATCACTAGTGATGCTCTGGTTCCACAAGATAAAAAAATTCTATATTAGACTTGTCATTTCACTAAAGACAATTGAATTGGTGGAGGTCCAAGCAGAAGAAAACAATAAGCTTACTAACAGAATTTTGAGATCGGATCTAACTGCCAATCATAAATCAAGTTCGTTCGCTTCAGCTTAAGATTTTCTACAAGAGTTTGCACCATGATCCAAAATAGTGTTGTTTCGTTGGAGGTTTGTCATGAAACACATCTGACATGGATACCCATCGGTCCCTGGGTTCTCGGTGTTGAAGCAACGGAGGCCCTGGACAAAGTGAAAAAAGAATTGGTAGATGCGCCTTTTCTTCTTCTGTTATGATCAAAATCTGGGAGCAAACAAGCACTGGAGGAGCAGTCGGCTACAATGGCAGTGCTTTATGTCTCTGACTATGGATTTAGTGATAGGTTATCTCAGAGAATTCGACTTGCAGAATAGGACTATGGATATTAAAACAATTGCAATGACCAATAGAACCGTGATAGGTGACAACAATACACAGCCATATGGTTACCCATCAGATAAGATATCACTTAGCAGAACTGGCTACTTTCTCCGAGAAAGAAACAAAGCCTCCTACACAGCAGATTGAGGTTTCCAGCCCTGTAAAAGGAAGAGGAGCATCATCAAAAAGACCATGAACACTCAACAAAGCATCAAAGTAATCATTTTTGAAAATTTTGAAGTTTTGGACAAAGCTAAGTTTTCGGTGGTTTAGGCAAACAGGACGACTGTTCATTAACCACCGAAAGCAGAGCTTTTGATAGTTAATACACCCAGAATTCCTCTGTGTTAACCACTGAAACCTGTAACTAGACAGAGAAAGCTAAATTTTGCACAGATCGAGGTTTTACTGATCCAAATCATTTGAAAACACTTGTAATGGATAGATGATGAATTATATAGTCAGATTCAAGACCCATTTTTGGTGTATAAGGATTAGAAAAGGTATCCAAGTTGGTTTTGGTACCTATTTTGGTGGCAACAAATTAAGATTTTTTGCACAACTCAACAAATTCGAATTTTATCTCTTGGAAGAGTCATCAATCAGCCTTGGAAGGCTATTCTACACTGCACAAGGACTCTACAAGATCTGAAGACCATGGAATGTGGGATTGACCTCATTTTGAGGATCATTCCTTATCTTTTGCAAATTAGTTTTGACTTTCTATTTTAGGCATATCTGATCCATTAATTTGGATCTAGATATTGTGTTGTAAAAGCTATAAAGCTAAAAATAGAAGAGAAACACGAGGTTCGACTTTGGAGACTCTTTCAGATTTTGTACTCAAGCTTCTCATTTTCATATTAAGTAATGCAAGCTTCTTTTTCCATAACTTGTTCATATTTCATCTTCTTACCTATTCTGTACTTGCACCTGGATATTATATTCATGTTGTTATGCTTGTCTATGCCTGATAACTGTCATCTTATCATTGCATTCATAAGTTAAACTTTGCAAGTATTTCTATGATTATTGTAATTGGCCATTTATATATGTTTTATATATGATTCTGTTGATATAATAGTTATTTCTCCACACATCCATTTACTCGTAAACTCTCTGAACATTTGTGGTTGAAAGCCTTGTCCATCTAAATGTGTTCATGCATGTTTTGAGTGAGGAGTGATTCAGTCATCCAACTTGATCCAAATCCACACCTATTATTGAGAAAATAGTTTCCAAAAAGATTAAGTTACCGGGCATCTCTGACTTACAGCCTAGGAGAGTTTCCTGGAGCAATAACACCATCCATAAAGTATAGGTTGGCCTAGCTAGTTTTACATGTTGGCCCCATAAGTGAACATAGAAACACTATAAATACACGATATATGTGCATGATAGATGTGCACATTTGAATAAAATATGAGTAGGAAGAGCAAGTACAAGTGTGTAGAAGAGATCTCAGGTGCACAAAAGGAGTTGGGGAGTATTCTTGGGGTCTAAAGTTGTGCAAGAGGAGTTTTCATGAAGTTTTAAGGGTGCAATATGAAGGACAAAGGTCTATGATGTTGTAAAGTGTGTTGTTTTGAGGTTGTGATGCTACATTTTGGAATTATATTTTGGGAATGATGTTACGAGGTTCTCTAGGGCATTAAGGATACATTTTACTAGGTTTTGAAGCTATGCATGAATTATGAAGCATGTAGGTAAAGTCAGAAGTACTTTATGTATGAAGATCTTATATTGGTTCATATACAAGTCTTGCTAAGTTGGTTCTCAACTAAGGATATTGGTGTCTCTAGTAGGTTGGTTCCTACACAACATCTTGTTCTGTTGGTGCTCATCTGAAGACATTGGTGTCTCTGGTATGTTGGTGCCTACAAACATTCATAAAGATAAGTTTTTGTAGTTTTCTCTCGCAAGGGTTTCCAAGTTAAAATTTGTGTGCCATGATTTGATTTTATATGCATTTAATATTTTAAAGTTATTGAATGATTGATGAATGTTCAATTAAAGTAAAAAGTATCTTATATTGATTCACCCCCCCCTCTTAGTATAAGCATATGTTTAACAATTGGTATCAAAGTAGGTTCCTTCAGAAACAATTTAACCATTGTAAGGAAGATCTCGAGCACATATGGATTGTAAGGAAGGTCTCTCCACAATCAAAGCTCCTTTGTTTAATTGAACAAACTATGCATTATGGAGTATAAGAATGAATACATATTTGGTTGCCCTTGGGTTTGGTATCTGGGAATCGTTCACAACAGGTTATAAATACAAAGATGGGAAGGATTTAAGTGAAAACAATGCAAAAGTAATAGATGTCATATTGAGTGGCCTATCATATTCTAAGATGGTCAAGATAATGCAGTGTACATTCAGTGGTTGTTTCAGATGTAAATCAGATACAAAAGAAGCATAATTTGTGAGAAAGCTACAAGGAGGACCTGGAAAATACAAAGGTAAGCTACCCTTCAAATGCTTTAATTGTGGTAGAATAGGACATTTTGTTGCTAAGTGTCAATATGCAGAAAGGAAAGATAGTGATTATGAAGAATAATATCTCTTCATAACCATGGAAACAAAGCCTATTGATGAAGAAAATGAAGATAATCAGAAAAAAAAATCTAGATTCAGAAGAAGACGATCTTGAAGTAGAACTTGTTAGTGCCTTATAAGAAATAGACAAGCTTAATAAAAAGAATATAATACATAAGGAGAAATTGTAGAAACATGAAAAGAAGGATCATGATCTTGAATTAACGAAGAAGATAATTATCATCCTCAAGATTCAAATAGAAGAAGCGAAAGGAATAGAAGAAGAAGTGAAAAGTCATATCAAAGAAAAGGAAGAAACATATGAGAAGTTAGAGTATGAAGTTGTCTCATTAAAGGAGGAATTGAAGAAGTCAAATTCTTAGTTGAAGTTTGAAAAGAGAACTGAAACTTTGAACGAGATCCTCAATTTCCAAAGGACACCATTCATCAAGATTGGCCTTGGCTATGTTGAGAATCAGAATACTCCTAAAGAAAATCTTAATAGCTATGCTAACATTCTCAAATGATCCATCAACAATGGAAGCAACAATAGGAAAGGAAATGATGACCAACAGAAACTTGATTCTTCTCACAAGAACAACAAGAATGAGTTCAGAAGAGTTGTTCCACCAAGAAGGCCTTTCGCAACTCGGTACCAAAATCTCTTTCTTGGCTATTATTTTTCTTGCAATAATTTTGGTCATAAAGCACTAGATTGTAGAGCGTATGTAAGAAGTGATCATGTGAGATATTCTTGCAATAATTTTGGTCATAAAGCACTAGATTGTAGAGCGTATGTAAGAAGTGATCATGTGAGATATATAAATAGAGGTTCTTATAAGACCTCAAAGAATGATTATGTGAGAAACAAAACCAGGAGCTCTCATGGGTTTGTTGATAGAAATTACAATTCATTTTCTCCTCTACTTGATTATAATATCGAATGTTATAAGTGAAATAACTATGGGCACATAGCACGTGAATATAGAAGAAACATAATGAATTTTTCTAAACAAAATAGGAAGAATATGTTCTTACCAAGCATAGATAAGAATACACAAAGGTGTGGAAAAGGAAGCAAGAAGAACCTATTATCCCCATTTTTTGGCATAACTAAGGAGATCATGTCTCGAGGCCCTCAGGTTGTCGATATGGAGTGTCGAGAGACTACATGACCAACAATATCCACTTGCACAGATGGAGACCCTTCTCACCACCACAGAGGTCGAGATTTGCATATGGCATCCACCACACCAGTCGACTTCCGAGAGGCAATGGGCCTTGATCCATGAGGTACAAGTCAGGTATTATGGTGAGTGTCATTTCAATATTTGAGGCATTTGAGTATGTTGTATCTTAGATTGCTTCAATTTCATGACATATGCTTGGACATTATTCCCTTTTCCCTGATTCACCTTGGTAGTTGACATTGTGCCCTAGTAAGTGGTCTTCCTTGGGAATGGGTTTGCTACTAGGAACTCCCTTGAAGAGCCATTGTATCGTTCCCGACCAGACTTACCATTTTTCATCATTTAACCCACCCATTTTCTTATCTCTTGGGATTATAGGGTGTATTGACCCAAGAAGGGATTGTACCTCATTCTATGGGAAGAAGGGGCTGAAGACCCAGAGGCATTTTTCTTAGTTAAAAGGATAAAATCCTATATATAAACCTTCCAGATGCTTCACCTACGGATCCCCCAAGAAATCAATGAAATGCTTATCTATAAGAAAAGGGGGACCCACAAGAATAAATGATAGAATTCTTAGAGGGTTAGTTGGAGGATAGGAGATCTCATCACGAGTTGGCCTATCATGATCATGGGTATCTAGAGGTATGAAATTACCATCATTTGGTCACCAAGCCAAGGTAATGGCTCTCAGTTGCATGGCTGAGAGAAAGGGGGTCTCATCATGAGCCAACCTTCTCATTTTCGTAAGGTATTTGTGAGTGACAACGTCATTATTTGGAAACCACACCAGGGAAGTGGCCTTCAACTCATCCTTTTAAAACATTAAAGAAACAAAGAATGGAAAGAGGATGGGCTTGGAAAAAGTGCATTGCAAATGAATGTGCCACACACCCTCTACAAAGGCACCCATGAATGAGACACTACAACCCTTTATATGTCATGAACCCCATGCCCAATGAATCTTGATCCTTAAACACTTCATCCAATTTACATGGCTTAGAAAGGGATCACTTTGGAAACACTCCTTGACCTAGGAAAAGATCTACCCAATAGGGCACTTTGTCAACCCTCCCATATCCAAGCTTGGCAAGTTGCATAATGTCTTTGAGAAATTAATTGTTTGACAAGGTAATCTTTGAAGCACATGCTTAGGTGGCTCATTTATTGGTTTGATTTACTCATCATGATATTTTGACTTGATATCCTTGGAGGACGTGCTTATTTGTCTTTGTTGGACCTAGTTGGTGGACAGTTTTGGAGGAACAAGCCTAGCTTGGGCTTCCATGGGGATTGAAGCCCACAGGTTCGATGCCAAGGGCTCGCATGCTGGATGAGAGAGATGAACCGTTGGAGGCCTAGAATATGACTTGAGAGATATAACCTATCCCTTACATGCCAAATATTTTTCCTAGGAGAGGCAAAACGTCGTCTTTAGAGGCATGACATCACCTAGAAGAGATAGGGTTTGGTGGTGAAGTTATCACTCATTGACACATGGAAATTTTGAGGAGAATTAGATCTTGACCATGAGGATATGGCCTAGATTATTGACATGTAGCCTTTGGAGACCTAGTGATGCTTCTCCAACACCAACGAATTGCTCCTAGTGTCAAAACGTCCCCTAAAGGGGTGACGTCACCTTAAGTTAGGGTTTTTGTCTGTGTAAAAGTGAATTTAAAGATGATTTTTTTAATATCATTTGTGTAAAGGGGAAATATTAGGGTTGTTGACCCCTAATCTTGTGGTTTACCCTAAAATTATGTGGAAAAACTATGTTAGTGACATTTTGTATAAATAGAGATCATAAGATCTCATTTTGAATCATAACTCTCCCATTGCGAGAAGTATTGGACTAAAATTTTCGCTATATTTGGCTAGTTTCTCTCTTGTGCTCTTGTGTATGGATACTTTCTTGGTTATTGATTGATGGAAGTGATGCGCTATCCTTGGAAGGCTCTTCTATTTCTATTGCCATGCATTGCCTTAACATTTTTCCTTGAATCGGTAAGGCTTTTACTTTGTGCTATCATTTATCATTCATGTCAAGAGTTATTTTGCTAGAGCTAGGTGGGAATTATAAGGGAATACACCCCCACCTTAGCCTCCATCATTATATGCTTAAATTGTATTGGTTTAACAAGGGTTTTCTAAGAGAAGTATAAGTGCATACACCCTCTCAGCCTAAACCCTAGCTAGGGATACTTACCTTGGGGAGTAAAAGGATTTACACCCCCACGGATGTAGTATCTCTAGCTCTTTCATTGCTTGAATCCATTAACCTAATCATTAAAGGAAATAGTCATTATTTGTTCCATTGGACAATTAAATTGTTGCCTTGGTAAACGTGAAATTTTCAAGTTTTGAAGTTGTCTCTTTGGGAAGTTGTTCCTTGAGACTTTGGTTCTCTTGCCTCATTGAGGCATCCCCTTTCAAACACTAATTATTGCTTCTATTACAAATAACTTCTACAACCATAATTCTGCATAAAACCTAACCCTTTAACCCGTAATAACTCCTCAACTAACCCTAGGACTAACCCCTAATTTTTCCCTAACTCTCTACTAACCCTAGCACACTTGTTGGGCTAGTTAAAGGTGATTTTCATTGGCTGATTTTTCTGTTATAAATCTTGGTTTGCTACAGCCATAAGGATGATAAATATCACTATAGTAAGTTTTTTGTTTTTAGCCTTACTTTTGTGCTAGAATATTGCTTTACCATTGTTGAGTTGACCTAGCCTTCACTAGCTTGTCTCTTGATTATTCAATCATACTTTTAACACTTATTTTGAAACCCTTACTATATTTTATGAGATGAAATATATCATATTATTTTTCTGCAATTAGGGAAAGAAAGTTTAACTTGCTTGTCCAATTAACATATTACAAGTATCCTTGGTTTTCATTGGGTCTCAGGCAGGTACTTTACTCTCGGAAGGTCACTCAACTCTTTTGGAAAACTTTAAACCTTACCAAGACTCTTTTGCAAGCTCTTTCTACCATTTAGAATTGACCTCTAGGGACATCCATCCATACTTATCATTTTCCATCTCAAACCCCCCTAGGGTCACCGAGATTCCCCCCTTGAGGAGACTACCTCACCTATAAAGTGATGGGAACACCTGCCTAAGGTGACAGGGGGTAGGTGCTCTCTAAGTTGTCACCAATTGGTGGTTGGGTTGGGCTTTTCCAGCCTACAACTTGTACGATAACAGAACCAAAGAAGGAAGATTGTGGACTTGCAATGTATGCTCAAGACAAAGGAAGCCAATGGTACATTGATAGTGGATGTTCAAAACACATGAAAGTGGATGTGAAAAAAATTCTCACCCTAAAGGAAGAAAAAGGATGCAGTGTTACCTTTGGGGATAATGCTTCAACGAGGATAGTTGGAAAAGGTATCATTAGTCTTGATAATGGAAAGACTAAAAAATAGAATGTCTTGTATGTTGAAGGGTTAAAACATAATATTCTAAGTGGTAATCGAATGTGTGATCAAGGTTACAACCTGGCATTTTATTATAAAGGATGTGAGATAAGGAAAGCATCTTCATGAAGCTTAGTGGCAAATGCAAACATAACCCCAAGCAATGTATATGTTCTCAATGTAGTCAAAGGAGAAAATTGTTGTATGGAAAAAGTAAATGAAAGCAGGGAGTGATAGCCCTCTTATCTCGTTAGTAAAGGGAAGTGCAATCTGAAGGGGAGAAACCCTTTGTTATTGATGTCAAAGGGGGAGAAGTTGCAAATAGAGGATGAATTGCAGACATAAGGAGAGTTGCGGACAGGGGGGGAATTACATAATTGACTAAGGGTTTCCATCAATGCCAAAGGGGGATATTGTTGGAAATATTGTTTTCATTGATGTCAAATACAAGGAGAGACTATAGATGTCCAATATGAAGATTGCAAAATGGAAATTGTTGGAAATATCGTTTTTGGAATATTGATACTCAGTTTGGATACCCTATCTTTGAAGGCCTTTTTATTCTGAATACATATCTCAAATGAGAGCATAGGATATTGTTGATGGCCAAAAATGTCTATGTTCAACATTAAGGAGATCACCTGGTCAGGGCCCCAATTAGACCCTTATCTATTTGGTGTGGTGATTTCGACCAGTTAAATAGGTCCAATTACTCTTTTCCTAAAACTAATCTAAACTAAATGTTAATCCTAATCTAAAATAGTTTAATCTAAACTAACTTTAAAACTACCCTCTGTCTGCTAATGTATTATATTGCTCACTGTTATCAACGGGTAAAAGGAAAGGAATTACCTACTTCCAGCATGCTTGTAACATGCAATCCTTAGGATTAGCTTCAATGTGGGCTCAGTCAAGCCACCAAGATGGTTGCTCCTACGAAAGGAGAATTTTGAATTGATTTTTTTAAATGAATATGCAATCTAATATAACATGCAGACAACAAAAGTGACGAGGTAAAAATATAATTTCTAAATATTGTGTTACATTCCTTCATTTAATTTTTTCAACCCGAGATTCAATATGCACTTGTGAGGCATTTAGTGTAATATGCACAGAAAAAGGACTTTGGTTCTAAATCGAAAAACCTAACTAAACAAGACTATGTATGAGGAAAGAACAAGAAAAGTGAAGCCACATGTTGTAACCCTTAGCCTTATTGGTGGTACCTCTCTGGATAAGGTTTTTGACCTCTTAGAACCTTATACCTTCACGTGTTCTCCTAGTGGGTTTATAATCACAATGGTTCTCTAACACTCCAAACAAGCAAAATAAACTAATTATCTTTTTATTTGAACTCGTACAAGAACAATCAGAAATAAATCTAATATTTAGTCAATATGTCATTAATTGATTTCAACAGTTTATGTGATTCCTCAATCGATAACCTTGTTGATACTATTTCCATAATTATTAAAGATGTGAAACACTTAGCACAAATTGGATATCAGACATCAACATAAGTAATCATTGACAGAAGAATCAATACCATGCATTGATCTAAGTCCTAGCATAATCAATTGTCATTCTGCAGCATAACACAAATGGCCATTGTGTAGCTTGTGTCTATTTTGCAGCCTAAGTTAAAAACAGGTTAACATAAACTCAATTCAGCAAAGTAAGTTAACATAATACTAACATACATATATATCTATATTTATTTATAACATAGAACAATACATATGAGTGGGCCTTGTCCCACGTGTAATCCTATACTCACAATTCTCAGGCTATCACCAGTACACCAGCAACTTAACGCTCAAAACATAACAACAATATTCTATTAAAAAGTTTGAACTTGGAGCTTGTGTCTCTTACAATTTGCTTTAGTGAAAACGCACGCTGATATCATACACCCCCAACGTTCACTAGCACACTAGTATATATACAAACTGAGGGAATCTAGTTAACTAAATATAGCACTACCAGTTCCTATTATTATGCTAACAGTCTGAAACAACCTAACTTCTATTATCTATTGATTTCCTGGGGCATGCACGGTTACATGGAAACCAATGGAAAATAGATGCCAAGCCCATGGATTCCTTCCACGAGTTGAATCAGTTGCTTAACTGTGCAAGTGGATCGAGGTCTATTTGGCACATGATGAATTAATTTAATTCGACCTGCTGAAAGCGTCACTTTTTGATATATAATTATGTTCTTTCTATAACGTAGACCAAGGATCCTTTATCTTTAATTCATCAAATATATCAAATATTAATATATAATAGCATTGTATTAGAGTTTCGATGTATCATCTTAAAATACCCTTACGTTGTTATAGTAGTCTTTCATATTTCATTGGGGAGAACCTGGAACACTTTGCACTTTACAACCATAGTTAGCATTACTAATATCTACACATATGATAATTCAAATTAGCTTTTAAAATACACACCAAACCTTAACCATAAAGAGAAATCAATATTAATATATAGAAAATTAGGTAATACCTTAGAAGAGGTAAAAAAAAATACAAGGAATGTGTGTCTAGCATGTATAAAGAGGCAAAATGTAGATATGTCTATAGGATATAGGAAGCCAAAAGTATGTCAAAATGGGGGCTGATCATCACCCCCCCACTGGCTCGGTTGCATGTCCTCATGCAACTTATTCTTTCTCTACCATACATGCATGTATTGCTCCCCAATCATAGGTTGGATGCCCAAATTCACCTGTGTTATAATATCCCAAGGTTTTGTCCAGTTGCAGCCACTGAGTTCTTTTGTCTTCCTCATCCTAGATAATAGGATCCTTGTATAATCTTCAAGGACACCATATAATAGGAAAATGAAATATAAGGCCCACCCACCTAGTGCCATATATTAACAGAGGGAAGCCCTGTTAAGGGATAAACTGAAGTATGGGTATCCCATTGGTTTTCTATCTTTTAATTACTTAGGGAGGTCTCTCCAAATGCCATGGGATATCAACAATGCCTCCACAAAATATGACGTGGAGACCTATAGGAAATCGTTGATGGCATATATTTGATGGTGTTTGATGGTAACAACATCCCTCGGCTTTGTTCTTAATCTTTTTAGGTCATCCTTTATTATATGAGGTAGGGGGTATTCGTCCCTTACATGTAAACTTGCCTCTAACTCCATCCTCCTATAGAATTCATCCTCCTTTTTCCACTGAGAAAGACCGAGTATATGGGAAGTGAATGCCCGTAATTGGACATCCCCAACACCAGGGTTGGGATTCCACCTGGCGTTATCTGGCAAGATAAATTTGTAAAGATAAAGCTCACATAATAGATTATGTTCTTTCATCTCTGTAGAAATATACATACTAACAAAGTCATTTGGTTGTTTGATTTCGTGGGGCTGTCCAGGTGCTAGTTGCCTCAATCTGAAAACCGCCCATCTATCATGCAAGAAGAGAGGGTAACATCTAGGTGGATCTCTGTTGTATATACCCTCAAAGGCAATATCAGTGGTTTTTTGTATTAATTTCCTTGTTTATTCCAACTGCTACTTGCACCCTTTAATCTTTTCAGTCCATTTTCATTCTTGTTGCAAGTAAATGGAAAACCATCTGGACTTGAGATTTTCTATGGCCTGCATATGGGACTCCCTATTGATGATTCCCAGATCAAATAACTCATCCTTATTTCTCCATTGGGGTAAATATGGTTTTAGTTGTATGAAGGCGTATGTATTAGTAATGACATCATCCAAGAAAGTGTTGAAAATCATTTATGCTTATTCCACATGGACCTTTGCATAACCTTTTGCTCTTTCCTCTGAAACTTCCTTATCCTGAATATCCCCCATCACATTCCCTACATTACTTTGTGGTAACTTGTGATATTTCAGTTTTCTTTTGAGCTTTTTGTTCTGTATCAATAGCGTTATGTTTTGTTTAAGGACAACCTAGTAGCCAGGGCTACATAATCTAAATGGCATGGGTTGCATATGCCTTAGACCTCTTTTTTTCTTCTTATCTCGTTCTTTACATACTGGAATGAAATGGGCACAAGCTCGTAAATCGTGAGAGCTAGTTATCTCCTTGGGTTATGAAGGAGAGGAAGAGGGGATTTCAAACCCTGTCCAATTTTTCTTTGAATCCATATTTGGGGGCTCCACCCCTTTGGGATCTGTTATGAGGTTGATCATGATATCGTCCTGCTCTCTTTTCTCCTTTGATTTTTCAACACGATGCTCCTTATCCGATCCTTCTTCTGATTTTGTCTCAATTTCAACAATAGAGGTTGTCCCCAGTACTTTTCTAGATACCCTGGTAGACCTCCTGCATCCAACTATTGTAGCTTCAATAGACCTCTTTTTGGGAGGAATAATTCTATCCCTTGGCTTAGTTAATGGTTGACCCATGAAGGTACTCCATGAAATTCCCATTCTTTCTATTTCTACATTGATGATCATCATCATAAGCCCTTTATGGTAGAGGGAAGTTTCTGGTCTCTTTTTCTTCCTCATGAACTCACTCATCTTCGATAGGATTTTATGTAGATAATAGGGCATATTCATCGGTTGTTCTCCTACTAGATGCATCAAAATCAGACATGCTAATGGTGACCCAGACTGTATCGTCCTTCACAAGTGATGAAATTATGCAAATGAAAAACCACTTCATCCCAGGGGGAACATAATGCTTCTCTTGGTATACCCCTTCTAAAATCAAGGAGTGGGGACAATATCTTGAGAAATTGAACCCAATTTTTAGGACCGATTTTAAAGTTTGTATACCACTTCTCTCCCTGTAGAGGTAATTTTGTAATTTTGCTCATGGATTCATAAAAAATGATAAGGGTAATTATCCTTATAGTGGTCTTCCTCCCATTAAAATTATGGGCAAATTCTGAGACTAAATCATGGTCAGAACCTTGGAATTGCTCTAGAAATTCCAACCAACCTGCTTGCTCAAATACTCTCATGGATGATGGGTTTCATTTAATTTCCTCTATATTATCAAGTTCAATCCTGTTGACTGCTCCTCCCATATTTGCAAGGTTAATTTAGACGAAGAAAAAGAAACAGTTCAGGTTGCAACACTTACCAAGAGTTTATCGATAACCCAATGTTGTTCTATTTGCCTCTCCCCCCGACTCGGATTTAGCTATCTCCCTTATTTTTTTTGTATTTGGCATGATTCATTTCTTCTTTTACTGGCAAGGGCATGTTCTATGTCTGAGGTGAACTTGGCTAAAAAATTATTTGGCTCAACCTTTAACTATTAAGACTGGGTCACGAATTGAATCACGACTGCAACTCATATTCTTATCAGTGGCTTACTTAATCTCTTGATTTTTCTTGGGCTCTTGTCTTCTATGGACAGGCTCAACCACTGGTCTGAATAGCCTCTTTATGAATGGATGATTCCTTTTATGAAATATGCCTACAAATTTTCGCGTCCAGTGCCCTTTTATAGCTCGGTTTCCCTGGAATTTTTGCCCGCATCCGTCCTATCTCTCATTGAGTTCTGGTGCGATTCGGATTATGCCTAGTTTGACAAATTAATTTGAGCGATGGTTCTGTAGTTGTGGTGTAGCGATGGTTTTATCCCTCCTTTATAGTTCTTGCTAGTTCGTATCACCTCGATACCTGGTAGCGTCTTTCGATCCTTCGCAAGTCACCCCTGCCCCTGATTCAAATCTCTGCAGAATGTATTAAGTGTTTTGCAGAGTTGAAGAGCTACCAAATGGTAATTATAACGTTAAGTATCCTTAGGACCAAAAATAATTTCACATCAAGATTGATGAGGGCATGAAATAATTATTGGGAAAAGTGATAGAGTGTGATGAGATGTGGTAAGTTAAGGATGGTCGCTTCATAATTATCGATTAGACATGGTCTGATTGCTACATAATGGTCATAAAGTCGATAGAAAATTTCATTATAGAGCATAACCCTTAGCAACTAGCCTTTAGCCAATGATTAAAAATATTATGTAATATGAAGGTTGTGGTAGGCTCTAGTTTCATAGATGAGGTTTAGCTAATACATGGCCATAATCTCGACGATGTTTTCTAAACAGGTTGGGGTACTAATCAACAATATCTATAGGTTAAGTCATTCGTAAATCAGTTGGATTTTAGTACTTAAGATAATCGAGGATCATTAAGGAATGATAGCACTAATTTTCCACATAATATCTTAACTTCAAATTACAGAAAAGAAAAGGGTGGTTTTAAGAGAGAACCCGAAATTTCCAGTTAAGTGATGTGGATGATCTTGCTGTTAGGATCCCTTAGTTTCTATCGTAGCAAGCTTGTATTTTAAATTTTCGGGTTCAGATATTCTTAGAACAATTGGTAATGATAAGATTCCTTGTAATTATGTAGGGTCATAAAACTGAACTTTGAAATGTATGTTACCAATGCTTTGCTGCAATGTTGGATATAGTCAGGTTGTCTTTAGGCCTTCTAAATTTTTATCAGTTGTGCCAGAGTAACAGGTTCCCTTGCAATCCTGCAGAATCATGAAACCGGTGTTATCAATGTAACATTTGAAGAAGAATTTTGTCAATATGCTCGAAGGTTGCCATCAGGGAACTGAAAATGCAATCACAAACTTTATCACTGGATACTTTTACTTATCATATACTCATACTGAAAATGCAAACTTTGCATGTTGGAAGCCTGGATTTCAAACAAAAGCCTGTTCAGCTGTGTCTCAAAAGGTTTTCACAACTGGAATTTTCTTAACTTGGTGATGTTGTCCAGTAACTGGTTTTCTAACATCATCAGTTCCGACAACACCTGAGGTTAGGTTTTCACTACCAGACCTTTTATTTTATTTTTTTTAAATTGGGAAAATAGGTCAGGGAATAGTGGGCACAGGTGGCGATGACATTGTGCCCATTATATTGAGATCAGACTATTTGACTAGTTCTTGAATAAATTCCTCCTTGGTCCTAGGCTTCCGATATAACCTCAATCAATGACCATTTTCTATCAATGACGTTCTTGCTTCATCAATGGTACGAAGCTTCACAGAGCCATTATCGTATACAATATATACCTCGTATGGTTACAACCATCGGGTGTGGAATTTTCCTTTAAAATCATTATATTGTGAATCAAACAAAAGGGCTCAGTCTCCTTCATTAAAATTATTTTCTTTGATGAATTCATCATGCCATTTAGCCCTCTGTTGTTGGACTAAAGAAGTTTGATGTATTGCAGCCTAGAGGATCTCATCAAGCTCATTAATCTGCTCAAGCCTATGTTGTTGGGATTCCAAGAGATCCAAGCCCACCTGCAGTGTGATCCTCAATGTTTTTATCTCGAATTCGATGAGGAGAACCCCATGTTTCTCATATACTAGTTCATAGGGGTTAAACCATGTGGTGTTCCTCCAGGTGGTTATGTAGGCCCATAAGGCCTCTAGGATTTTGTTAGACCAATCCTTATGATGATCCTAGATTGTTTTAGTCGGAATAGTTTCCAGTACCCAGTTAGTGACTTCCACCTGTCTATTTTCTTGAGGGTGGTATGGAGTTGAAATCCGGTGTTTAATCTTGAATTGATCGGTAATGGCCTAGATGAGCCATGAAGTGAACTGGGTCCCTTGATCAGTGACGTTCTCCCGGGGGACCCCAAAGAAGACGAAGATATATTCATATAATAAATTAGCCACTGCATCCTCTGTGGCCTTTGGAAGTGCTTTGGCTTCAATCCATTTAGTTGCGTAGTCAATGCATACCAGGATGTACATATTCTATTTTGATGGTGGGTTAATTGGCCCCACGAAATCAAGGTCCCACTTCTCAAAGGGTTCTATCTAAAGTTGAGGTTGGAGTGGCATATCATCTGACTTCATAGCTCGTCCAATTCTCTGACACTTGTCGTAACTCCTGACATACTGCTTGGCATCCCGAAATATGGTCGGCCAATAATACCCCAGCTGCAATACTTTGTTTGGAATCCTCTTATTTGCAAAGTGGCCTCCACATGGTTCATCATGACATGCTTTCAAGATGTCATAAATTTATTCTTCTCAAACACAATGCCAAATAATACGATCCTACCCGATACAAAACATGTATCCTTCGATCCAGGAATATGTCGTGATTTGTCGGATAACCCTTTGACGCTCTTTTGGGGATAGATGTTGTGGGAGTTTACCTGCAACCAAGTAATTAGCGATATCTGCAAACCATGGTGTGTTAGTAGATAAAGAAAACAAGTGCTCATCTAGGAAGGTGTCTTCCACAGGGACGTTTTCTCCTTCATTGGTGAGTCGAGAGAGAAAGTCACCAACGACATTCTCCCTTCCTGTCTTTTAAATGATCGAAATGTCAAACTCATGTAGTAAGAGCAACCACCTGGTCATTCTACCATTGGTGATATATTTTTTCATGAGATAACGAATGGAGGAGTGATCAGTATGTATGAAGACAGAATAACCTGTGATGTAATGACAAAATTTATTAATAGCATATTCAACAACAAGAAACTCTTTTTCAGTTACGGTATACTTTTTTCAACAGGGGTAAAGTTCTTACTGATGTAATAGATGGCATATGGTCGATGTTCCTCTTTCTTCCCTGGAACAACTCTAATGGTTGTATCTGAGGCATATGTAGATATATGGAAAGGTATGGACCAATTGGGGCCCTGTAAGATTGGTGCAATAGATCATTTTTCCTTCAAAGTTTCAAATGTGGTATGACATTACTCGTTCCAGGAGAATTTTGTAGCTTTTGTAAGTAATTGAAATAGGGGAGATGTTATCTTTGTAAATTTTTCAATAAATCTACGATATTATCTTGCATGTCCTAGAAAGTTGTGGACATCTCTCTGGGTTGTGGGCATCGTAAGGTCACGAATGACTTTGATCTTAATGGGATCTACTTGGATTCCTGTAGGTGATATGTGGTGTCCTAGCACAATCCCCTCAGTACGAAGCATATGGAATTTTTCATGGATGAGAGAGAGGATGGTTTCTTGGCATCTGAACAAGACCTTTTCTAGATTGTCTAAATCTTCCTGAAAGGTATCTCCATATATGGTAAAATTGTCCATATAAATTTCCACACAATCATTGGTCAAGTCGGAGAATATACCTAAGACAACCCTATGGAATGTAGTCGGAGCGTTACATAGTCCAAACGGAAGTACTCGGTAAGAGTAAGTTCCCCATGGGAATGTAAAAGTGGTTTCCTCTTTATATGTAGGGGTGATCTGTACCTTATTATAACCGCTAAACCGTCGAGAAAAGAGAAATATTTTTTTCCTGCTAAGGTATCCAAAACTTGATCAATGAAAAGTAATGGGAAGTAGTCTTTCAAAGTGGTCTTATTCAACTCCCTGTAGTCAACACAAATACACCACTTTCCATTATTCTTTGGCACAATAACCAAGGGAGAAACCCATTTATTGTCAGATATTGGGTAAATGAAATTTACATCAAGAAGCTTCTGGAGCTCCTCCTTGACTATATCCTTCAGAGTGAGGTTCATTCGCCGTTGTGGTTGTCGAATAGGTCGGGAATCCTACTTAAGATAAATGTGATGGGTGCATATATTAGGGTGGATCCCTTTCATGTCAGTATAATCCCAAGAGAAGGAAAAACTGTGCTTTCTTAGTGTTTCGATGAGTTTCTTTTTCTGAGAGGAGTCTAGTCTGGCATTGATATTCAAGGTCTTCCTAGGATAGATTTCAACAGCTAAGATTTGATCTTCAAAGGTAGCATTCATAGGAACCAATTCAGCTAGTAATTGTGTTGGTCCAATTGGTGAATAGACTTCCTGGAATTTCTCCCCTAGGATATGCTCCAAAGTTGGGTGGTTGGCTATGTGAGGATGTGCTAGATATGTACAAATAAAATCATCCTCAATATCTTGTTTAAATGTTGATGCTTGGTCATTGGTCAACAACGGTGTTGTGGGTTCCTCATCACTATCTTTGATCCAGGGGGAATTCTTTAGGTCAGGGGAAGGTTTAGAAGAAGGGTAGAGGGTTAGCTTCTTGGTTGAGTTCCCATGGGAGATGGTCATATCTCCTTATCTGCAACCGATATATGTGTCGGTAGTGGCTAGGGTCTTCCCAAAATTAATGGGTTTCCTCCTAAGTTTGCCTTCAATTGCATGAGGACCATAAAGTCTGTTGGGTATTCCCAAGAGTCTACACAAACAATTATATCTTCCAACATCCCCTCGGGTTTTACAGTGGATCTATCTACTAGTTGAAGAACTGTAGGGGTTGATCGAAGGCCTAATAGTTGAAGTTTTTCCATGGTTTCTTTTGTCATTACGTTTATGGTTGCTCCTAATTCTACTAGAGTATTATTGATGGAAGTGTTATTAATGTTGACTTTGAAAACCAGACTTCCTGGATCAATGTATTTGGCCATAAAGATTTTTCCTAGCATCAGATCGGCTAACTTCCCTATGACATGAAAAAATTTTGGGTCTTTCTTTTTCCTTCTTGGTTTCTTGAGGTAGAGTTCCCGAATAGCCTTAGCATAGATCATGACATCCTTAATAGCTTGGAATAGATGAATCTTGACACACACACTTCAAAGCTCTCCTAAAAGGTCAAATTCTGGTTGTGTGGAGACTTTTCTATATTTAAACTTTCCGGATAAGGTGGTCTGGGAGCGATTCCTGCTCATCGGGGTGTTTCTGAGTGGTATTTTGTTTTTCTTTAGAGGGATTAGTGTCTTGGTTGTATAACTCGGGAGGATTCTCTTCATCATCCTGTGATGATTGCTAAGCATAGTATCCTCGGCAAGGGATATCAGAGGGTAGTTGTCAACTCCCTGGGGGATTCCTTTCAGCTTGGTATCATTCCTAAAATTATCCTAAGGCAAGAGTCCTAATTATTGAATGCCTCCCCGACAACGACACCAAAATGATGAGGTAAAAATATAATTTCTAATTATTGTGTTACACTCCTTCATTTAATTTTGTCAACCCGAGATTCGATATGTACTTGTGAGGCACTCAATGTAATATGCACAGAAGAAGGACTTTGGTCCTAAATCAGAAAACCTAACTAAACAAGACTACATATAAGGAAAGAACAAGAAAGGTGAAGCCACCATGTTATAACCCTTAGCCTTACTGGTGGTACCTCTCTGGATAAGGTTTTTGAGCTCTCTGAATCTTATACCTTCACGTGTTCACCTGGTGGGTTTATAATCACAGTCATTCTATAGCACTCCAAACAAGAAAAAGAAACTAATTATCTTTTTATTTGAACTCGTACAAGAACAATCAGAAATAAATCTAATATTCAGTCAGTATGTCAGTACTTGATTTCAACAGTTTATGTGATTCCTCAATTGATAACCTTGTTGATACTATTTCCATAATTATTAAAGATCTAAAACACTTAGGAAAAATTGGATATCAGACATCAACATAAGTAATCATTGACATAAGAATCAATAACATGCATTGATCTAAGTCCTAGCATAATCAATTGTCATTCTGCAGCATAACACATATGGCCATTGTGTAGCCTGTGTCTGTTATGCAACCTAAGTTAAAAGTAGGTTAACATAAACTCAATTCAACAAAGTAAGTTAACATAATACTAACATACATATATATCTATATTTATTTATAGCAGAGGACAATACCCGTGAGCGGGCCCTGTCCTACAAGTAAGCCTATACTCACAATTCTCAGACTATCACTAGCACACCAACAACTTAACACTCAACACATAATAACAATATTCTATTAAAAAGTCTAAACTTGGAGCTTGTGGCTCTTACAATTCGCTTTAGTGAAAGCACACACTGATATCATACATCCCCAACATTCACTAGCACGCTAGTATATATATAAACTGAGGGAATTTGGTTAGCTAAATATAGCACTACTAGTTCCTATTATTATGCTAACAGTCTGAAACAACCCAACTTCTATTATCTAATGATTTGTTGGGGCATGCACGGCTACATGGAAACCAATGGAAAATAGATGCCAGGCCCATAGATTCCTTCCACAAGATGAACCAGTTGCTTAAATGTGCAAGTGGA
Source organism: Picea engelmannii (assembly GCA_009831015.1). Classification (NCBI taxonomy): domain Eukaryota; kingdom Viridiplantae; phylum Streptophyta; class Pinopsida; order Pinales; family Pinaceae; genus Picea; species Picea engelmannii. The sequence continues at coordinate 276,502 of ML812914.1, read as the reverse complement.
TTGAGGTCTATCTGGCACATGCTGAATTAATTTAATTCACCCTCTTGAAAGCGTCACTTCTTGATATATAATTATGTTCTTGATATAGCGTAGATTGATTATCCTTTGTCTTTAATTCATTTTTGGAGGTTGCAACTTTAATACCTTTTGTTGAGCTTAATCCTTTGATTTGTTGTAGGAAGTGAAATAATATGTTGATATAATGGTGTCAGGGTTGAGACATATATACATATATATATTGAATACTAATATATAATAGCATTGTATTAGAGTTTCGATATATCTTCTTAAGATACCCTTACACTATGATAGTAATCTGTCTTATTTCATTGGGGAGAACCTGGAACACTTTGCACTTTACAGCCATAGTTAGCATTACTAATATCTACACATATCATAATTCAAATTGGATTTTAAAATCCACACCAAACCTTAACCATAAAGAGAAATCAAGATTAATATATAGCAAATCAAGTAATACCTTAGAAGAGGTCAGAAAATACAAGGAATGTGTGTCTAGCATGTATACAGAGGCAAAATGTAGATATGTCTATAGGGTATAGGAAGCCAAAAAGATGTTAAAATGGGGGCTCATCAAAAAGGAAATATAAACTATCTCAATTAAGAGAAGGAATAGTTCCATTTTTAATTAAGAGCAAAGGTGAATGGACTGGAATTAAATCTAAGGTTAAGATAGACTAACAAATCATAGAAACAATTCATATAATTTGCTGCAGTTAAAACATATATGAAAAAATGATAATCTCAATAAATAGTTACCAAGACCTCTCATGCATATACTTAAATCCAATTATTAATGAATGAGTTCGATATTAAATGTACTATTGTATTAAAGAAATAGTTCTCGACTACAATAATAATTATAACAAAGACAACAATGTGATTGAACTGCTAAACAATTATTGAAACTAATTGCTTACTAACCACAAACCAACATTTCTAGATTTACAAATAAGCTATGTACACATGATCTCACTTATGTTTAGATTATGATGCATGCATATTTCAAAGAGCATTTGATTATATGTAATATGAATACATCTCATGTAGAAAGAGGAAAGATTTATGGTTTTTGAAAAATGGCATAATATATGTCCAGATTTGTGTTTTCTGCATGTACATCTAACTGAATTCATTATTGTGGTATTAATAAACTTTGAACAGTAATTGCTTATCAATCTCACACTAATATTTCTCTTTAAAAATATGCTTGTATATATGGTCAAGTACTTATCTTTAGATCATGATGTACATGCAGTTCTGAAAGAGCATTTGATTATATGAAAACATCTATTCCACCGCAGAAAGAGGAGATAAGTATTTTCTTAGAAGAATGGCTTTTAATATGGAGATTTGTGAACTTTCATAGATAAGTATTTTCCTGAAAGAATGAATTAATATGGAGATTTGTGAACTTTAATTCGAAAGAGCATTTAATTATATGAGAACATATATTCCACTGCGGAAAGAGGAGATAAGAATTTTCCTGGAAGAATGGCTTAATATGGAGATTTGTGAACTTTCTGCATACACAAGTGAATTCATTTTCAGGGTATTATCTAACTCTGAACACTAAAATTGGTTACCAAGCACACAATTTTTCTCTTTAAAAATATTCTAGATATGATCTTACTTTGTTTAGATCATGTAGACAAATTTGAAAGAGCATTTGGTTATAAAATGAGTAGCAAAAAATTAAAGATTTATGCAAATAATGGCTTAATATGAAGAGTAACTATTTTGAAAGTTTGGGAACTTCGTGATGTAAGTTTGGTTCAAAAAGATGCCAGAAAAGTATAATAAAAAGAGAGCAATAATCTTAGATCCATGGAACTCCAATTGGGTATGTTATTCTTTCTCACATGGTTATGTTATTCTTGATGATTTGCTTGGATATGTTATTCTTTCTCATTGCTTATTTAATAAAGTTAAATATGTTTAAAATATTTGCTAATAAAGTATATGCTAATATATGTTATTGGTTTTTCTTTTGATTGTTACAGTGATGTTTACATTCTTGATGGAAGAAGAGCATGGATGTTTGAAGATGAAACGTCAACACCTTTGGTATGTCAATTTTTCTTGACGCGCAATTTGTTTTATTTATCTAAATATCATTTTAGAGGTGTGTATACATTTTATTTAAAAATTGTACATATATTTTATTTAAAATGTTTAAATTTTCAATTTAAAAATTGTTTTTTTTTTAGGTATGAAGAGATCTATGTCAACGATGGCTTAGAGTTGAATTTTGGAGTTAAATGTTAATTGCCTCTTAGTTTTTTTTATTAGCCTAAAATGCCTTTGGAACCTATGCATTTGGTTGTGTATCTACTGCAACTATGTTTCTTTTAGTATAT
>ML812914.1:252374-265319 GCA_009831015.1 Picea engelmannii | reverse complement strand
AAAAAGTTGAGCTTGTACTGTTACTGATTCATCTTCGAAAAAAGTATTATACATATTGTTAACATGATATATTATATAATGCTTAGCTTCTTTCTTCCCAAATTTGTCAGTATCAACATTTTCTCATATTTCGTCATCAATGTTGATAGATTATCCTGCTTATTTCAATTTAAAGTTTATATTAGAAAACAAAACCTGAACATAAATTCACTAAACTACATACTGTAAGTGTTCATCTTGTATTATCTATATTTATGTACATACTTGTAGGTGATTCAACTTCTTTTTCAATTTCGGTTTCAACGACTTCATCGACGTTATGAGGCAAATATATTTTTGGTTTTTGAAAAACATCAAACCCAAATTACAATCAATTATATTAAACAATAATTTGAATTTGAATTCTATACTTTTAATATAGACAATATGTACATGCATACCCGGTTGAACTTCTTCTTGTTGAAAATCTCTATTTACATCATCAGTGTTTCTTTCTTCAATATTTTCCCAATCTCATTCCTTTATCCAATAATGCTATTTCCTTTGTTCGTTATGGTGAGTTTCATCTTGAGTGCGATCAAATTTTCTCTTGTGCCCACTTTTGTTTCCCATGAGTATAGTTATCTGTAAAAGTTTTTAAAAAAATTCAACATTTTATAACATGAAATAAAATTTCAAACTTCAAATATTATAGCTCGAAAACTATTTAAAAAAAAAAAAATGGATTTTATAATCATATTGTAAAAGATTTTGGAAAAAAGTGTTCAATAAACAAAATTGTTTTTAAAAGATATTTTGCATAAAAAAAATCAATTTTAAAAAACTTTTGATCTTTAAAAAAAATAGTTCCAGAAAAACTTCATTGTCACAAAAGAAATGTTTAAAAAAACTTATTCTAAAAAGAACTCTCTTTGATATAATAAGAAATTTCTTATGAAAGCCTTCACCTTGAAAAAATGTTCAACAAAGCCTTCAATATATAAATTGTTACTCCATTAAAAACTTGAACTTCAAAAAGAGAAATTTATTTTTCCATTCAAAACATCAACAACCTTGTTCAAAACAATGAAAAAGATCCTCCAAGTAGCAAAAAAGATGATTCAAACTTTTTCTTAGGGGCTCCACATATGTAAAAATATGAAATGACCAAGTGAATTGTGTAAAATGGTTCGGTTGAAAGCGTATTTATATGATTTCGCACTAACCGAAACCAAATGACGCATCCCTTCATTTTTCCTGACCGACAAAATTCTCTCACCCACCTTTCGGCCTAAAAAAATCACCTTTCGATCGAAAGGTGAGGAATCCATTTATTTTTTATGGATTCCGTTAAAAAAATATATTTCGGCCAAACAAAATAGTTTTCGATCGAAAGATTTTTTCAATCGAAAACCTACAAATGAGACTGCTTGCGGGAACCTGAGAATTCCCTCCAGCTTCCTTGAACTTTGGAGGTTGCGGACTCCTGCAAATGCTCAGAATCTAGTTTCGGAATTAATACCAACATTTGCAAAATTGAATCTACATTCAATGGATATGATTTGTTTTCATTTTCATTGTTTTTATCTAATTTTAATTAATTTTATAAAAACATCACTGCATAATATTTTCAGGTGACATTATGATTCAATGAAATGGAATATCCATATCTCTAAAAATACACAGTGGAAGATTATGAAAAAATTATATTCAAAATCCTTAAACTATTCTCTTCAAAAAGGTATTTTTAGATTTTAATTTTAAGTAAAAATTAAGATAGATACAAGATGGGGGAAAACATGTGTTTTTTCAACTTAGTCAACTTCAAAAAGTTCTAGAAATTATAATATTTATTCATTAGATTCAAAACTATAGTCATCAAAAAAATTTGTCAGAAACAAAGTTTAATAATAGATACATTGTTGGGGGGAAACATAACTCATTATCATTCCCTTCATTTTTAAGGAACATACTATCAAACAATTGCCAAATTGACATAGCAAATCTTGATAAAAAAAATTTGAAAAATAGTCAATAGAAAGCTAACAAATTATTCATAAGTTTTGTTTTTACTGTAAAGTGAAAGTCTAAATAAAAAAAAAAAAATACTTTTGTTTCCAGGAAGTTGAAGAATTTGTGAAATATAAATTTGTTTCTCATAAAACAAGCAAAATGGACACCCATCTTCATGATTTTACCCTTTGCTTGAGTTATTTCAGAACAAAAATCCATATACATAAAAGCATTGAGGAAATATGTCTTGGTCTTGAATATTGTACTAGCAAGAGAAAGGAGGCCCTTGAATGAGCACCTTATATATCAACCCAAAACTTTTGAATACTATATTCTGCAATGTTGTTTGTGATTGATAAATCATCTCATCACCTAATATTAGCTCTTGTAACCACTTGCAAGAAGCGGTGCTTGAGATCCGAAAAACGTCTCACCACCCATTGTTAGTTCTTATAACCACTTGCAAGAAGTAGTCATTGCTCGTAAGAAATTGATGCATGAGCATCTCTTCACGTCAGCCAGCCAGCCAGCCAGCCACGTCAGCGTGTGCATTCAAAGCCGAAGAGAGGCGCAGCCCTCGTCTTCAATTTTGAATTTGAATGTAATTTAATGTTTTAGGTTGTTGAGCCGTGAAGCCGTGCTTTGCACAGGCGTAGAGTAGATAGGCCTTTAATGTTTTGAAGGCTGAGATCTAGATCCGATTTGTGGACTAGACAACCCATTCAATGTAATTGAATAGGGTAGGCAGATTGGAGGGAAGAGCTCGAAGAGCCCCTCATGTAAAAGATCAATTTCGATCTCATTTTGTAATAGTTTTAGGAAGGAGAGAGCAGAAGAGAAAGAGTCGAGACTTTGTTAAAGTCTGATCTTAGGGACACCTTTGTAAAGAGGCATTTACATTAATATAAACCAGAGCAGATTTTCCTGCATGTTTTTTGTGTTATGTGGATGCTTCATTGTGTTCTTTTATGTTGTAGATGTATGCTAGACATTTGCGGGGAGTTGTTTGATTTTCAGGCTTGAAAGATTCTTTTTGGTTTCATGCCAAGAGGGCGTGACAGAGTACTGAGGTCTCTGAATACCAGTGCATAGATGCACTTCTGAACTCTACGGATTCAAATAAAGACGAGCTAGGTGGGCACAGAAGTTGAAGTCATTAACTCGGAGGAAGACCTTTGAGGTTGTTGAACACCTCAGGAGGCAAGGTTGTGGAGAACACAGTTGCAGACATAATCTCTGAGGAGTTCTATAAAACATCTGTTAGGCGGGCATTGAGTAGGTGCAAAGGAGTGCATAGAGGAACTCTGTTGAGAGTCAGAAGAAAACAGAATCTCTGAGGACTTCTGTAAAGCTCTGCCAGGTGGGCATTGAGCCAGTTCAAGGAGTGTACAGAAGAAGAACTATGTCGTGAGTTCATTAGAAGCAAGAATCACCTGAGGATTCTTGACACTCTGCCAGGAGGGCATTGAGTAAGTGCTAGAGTGCACAGAAGGAACTCTTTGAGTTCAGAGATTGAAGAAGAGTCCATAGAAGGATCTTCGCAGGGTTGTTGAACACCCTGAGCACTCAGCAAGAGGTTGCTTGAGTGAAGGATAGCCAGGAGGGCATCCAAATTCTCCATCTGAGGGAGAAGGGAAGAAGGAATTATTTTCCTTAGAGGTCTGAGTCTTAGAGAAGCTGAGAAGGGATAGCACCTTGTGTGTGCGAAGACTCTACAAGAGCGCAGAAGTCAGAATCCTTCAAGGATTCGGGAGCTAAGCTCGAGAGAAGCAGTGGTTTTATATGCCCAGGCGAGGACTCAAGTTGCAGAGCTCACAGGCAAAGGAGAACAAAGGTCAAGGCCTTTGAGCATTTGAAATTCTTCCAATTCCGGAAGAAAAGCGCCAAGGCTCAGTAGGAGCAATAGCTATCGTCGGATCAGCCAAAAAGATCTGGACCGTTGAAGGTTTCCATGTCCAGGAGGCAGTACAGGAGGAGCGCACAGGAGAAATGATCTAAACCATCAGATCTTGAGTGAAGAACCCGAAATCCGTTGGATCTGTCAGGAGCTGCACGAGGTTTAACCCCTCACGCATAGAGAAACAAAAGCGAAGTCTCGAAAAGGTTGGAGATCGAGATATCGGCGTTCGGGAGTTTGGGAGTCTGGAGGACGAAAGTCCGGGCACTCGACATCAGAAGTCCTGAAGAGGCGAGATTAGATCTGAACAGTTCATCTGGGAGAGGACACGTGTCGTGAGATCACCCATATCGGGGATTCAAGCATCAAGGTTTAGAGAAGGAAGTCCTTGACTTCGCGAGTGGCGAAGTCGCGAGAAGATTGGGACCGTCCATTTGAGGAGGACAGGTGGCAGAGATCTAGGGATCTCGCGAACTCGAAAGTTCGCAAGGTGAGAAGCTAGGATTTGGGTGCTCCAATTCGTGAGTGGCGAAGTCACGAGAGAATCGCAGTCATCCATCTGAGGAGGACAGGTGGCGGAAATCGCGGAGTCGGTGAAGTGTCGAAGAGATCTAGGATTCAGGTCTCGCGAACTCAGAAGTTCACAGGGTGAGGGCCCAAGAGTTGGGTGCTCCAAGTCACAAAATCGCGAAGTCGCGAGGAGCGGAGACAACCATTGGATCCAGGTCAAGGGAGGACCGTTGGATCAGAGCCTCATTGCGTGTTTCACGTATTCGAAGGATCATAGGTTGAGAGGACCTCGTCTCGACATCAGAAGTTGCAAAGTGCCGAGAGTCGAGGCACGAGTGTGGGAACATGGCAGAGCCATAAGGTGGGGCCTGCGTGATTGACAGGTGGACACGTGTCGCCTAGAGAAGGGAGTCAATACTCCGCTGACTTCTCGCGTCTCGAGGATTCGTGGGATAACAGCATGAGAGCTCAACCCTTTGACTTGCGAAGCGACGAGTAGCAAGAACGCGAGAAGAAAAGTTAATATCGCTTCTCGAGGGTTCATGAAGGGAAGGTGCCAAGTTTGGACGCTTCAACTCGTGAAGTGGCGAGTTGCAAGAAGTACGAAAGGAAGGTCAACCTTCGCTGACTTGTAAGTCTCGGAGGTTCGCACGGGAAGAGCACGGAGATTTAACCCTTCAACTTGCAAAGGTGCGAGTAGTGAGAGAAGCTAGCGTTAAGCCTAGCTGGCGGTCACGCGAGGAAGGCGCTGACAAAAGAAGAGCCATACCCGTATCATCATTTCGGGTATCGCGAGATTGGAAAGGAAGAGTCAAGAGTTTCGACTCGCGAACTCACGATATCGCGAGTTATGACAAGTACCTTTTGGAATTGGGCCTTGGTCATAGCGACGTGGTCGCACGAAAAGGCATAGCTCGTTCCTAGTGTTGTTTGCACAGGGGAGCTTCCGAAAGGACCTGTGGATCAATTGAATTGAGATTCCAGCAAGGAATCGTAAGAGCCGATTCGGCTCAAAGAAGATAAAGAATGATCCTATGAGAAGACCTTGAGCCGAGGGTCGATAGGTCTACGTCAGTGTGGTATCAGATCACAGATTCTATTTGTATATCGCAGACTCTGTGAATGATTGCTTGCAGATGAGCAACAGGTTTTCCAGGAGAGCAGACAGGGACAACAAGATGGCTACTGAAGGCCAAAGATACGCTGGAAAGAAAAGCCCAGAGTTGATGGTCAAAAGACAGTGTAAGCTGCTGAGATGGTGGTTGAGGTCTGCTGAAAACTTCAACAGACTAGAGAAGAGGGTTCAAGTATGTGAGCCAAAGACTGGGAGAAATCTCAGCGATGTTGAGGATGAAATGTGATCAGATGAAGATCTCAAGCACTGCCAGGAGGGCAGAGAGGAAATTTCTGATTGCCATGTGGGCAATGGATTGAGATCACTGCGGGATCTAATAGACTGCCAGGAGGGCAGCCGAGAGTTTCCAATTTGCCAAGTGGGAAAGGGAATAGAGATGGGATCAGTTGATTCCATAGACTGCTAGGAGGGTAGCAGAAAAATCCCAATTTTCCAGGTGGGCAGGGATAAGCAGATGAGACTATCTGAGGGTCTCATAAACTCAGAGGTGAGTTTGGATCAACAGATGTAGCTGATAGAGAAGGAAGATCTAAGGGATATTCTGATGATTGGGGGAATTTAGATATTCCTACCATTTTCTCAAGGGGAGGCAGAAATCTGTGTTGCAGATGCAGCAACAACAGAAGCAGGACAACTAGTTGAGACTGTCAACGAAGAATTAGAGCAGGTATTTGAGACTGCCCAAGAAAAAGAAGAAGAAAATAATGAGCATTCTGAAGAGTGGCTCAATGATTTTAGCCAGGAAGCCGAGGAAGTTGCAGCATTGAAGCTGACAACAGAAGAAGCCGAAGAGTAGGCAGACATATTTCTCACTCCTTGGGAGATGGAGCTGGAGATGTTAGAGGATTGGTTGAACAATCCAGAGCCAGCAGAAGAACTGGCAGAAGTTGAGCTGTCAGAGAAGGTGACTGAACAATAGGTTAGTCAAGGGGAAACTGCAGAGCTGAAGTCTGCAGCAGAGTGGACACTTAGTGCCACATAGGAAGAAGATGAGTATGGCATGGGAGATCATGATGATCTACCCATTTGCAGAAAAGAAATGCAGTTGAGGAGACTGCAAAAGCAGAGCCAACCACTGGAGCAATTGGATGAAGTGATCGAGGAGATCAGAGAGATGATGATCAGGTCAGCAGAGACTGCAAGCGAGGAGAAGTTGAGTAGAGAAGCGGAAGAAGAAGCAGCAGCAGCAGCGCAGCAACAACAGCAGCAGGGAGATGGAGTAGATGAACAACTCCAGAAATTTGTTTGGAATCTAGGAGGATTTCCAAAGCTGAGAGAGGAAGCTCATGAGCAGGATCTCATGAATTTTGTAGCTGAGGAGTATGATGCAGGAGCATCTCTCCACGTCAGCCAGCCAACCACGTCAGCGCGTGAATTCAAAACCGAAGAGAAGCGCAACCCTTGTCTTCAATTTTGAATTTGAATGTAATTTAATGTTTTAGGTTGTTGAGCCGTGAAGTCGTGCTTTGCACAGGCGTAGAGTAGATAGGCCTTTAATGTTTTAAAGGCTGAGATCTAGATCCAAATTGTGGACTAGATAGCCCATTCAATGTAATTGAATAGGGTAGGTAGATTGGAGGGAAGAGCTTGAAGAGCCCCTCATGTAAAAGATCAATTTCGATCTCATTTTGTAATAGTTTTAGGAAGGAGAAAGCAGAAGAGAAAGAGCCGAGACTTTGTTAAAGTCTAAGCTCAGGGACACCTTTGTAAAGAGGCATTTACATTAATATAAACCAGAGCAGATTTTCCTACATGTTTTCTGTGTTATGTGGATGCTTCATTGTGTTATTTTATGTTGTAGATGTATGCTAGACATTTGCGGGGAGTTGTTTGATTTTCAGGCCTGAAAGGTTCTTTGTGGTTTAATGCCAGGAGGGCATGACAGAGTACTACGGTCTCTAAATACTAGTGCATAGATGCACTTCTAAACTCTACAGATTCAGACAAAGACGAGCCAGGTGGGCACAGAAGCTGAAGTCATTAACTCGAAGGAAGACCTTTGAGGTTGTTGAACACCTCAGGAGGCAAGGTTGTGGAGAACACAGTTGCATACATAATCTTTGAGGAGTTTTGTAAAAGCTCTGCTAGGCGAGCATTGAGCAGGTGCAAAGGAGTGCACAGAGGAACTTTGTTGAGAGTTAGAAGAAAACAAAATCTCTGAGGAGTTCTGTAAATCTCTGTCAGGTGGGCATTGAGCCAGTGCAAGGAGTGCACAGAAGAAGAACTATGTCGTGAGTTCATTAGAAGCAAGAATCACCTAAGGATTCTTGATACTCTGCCAGGAGGGCATTGAGTAAGTGCTAGAGTGCACAGAAGGAACTCTTTGAGTTCAGATATTGAAGAAGAGTCCATATAAGGATCTTCGCAGGGTTGCTGAACACCCTGAGCACTCAGCAAGAGGTTGCTTGAATGAAGGATAGCCAGGAGGGCATCCAAATTCTCCATCTGAGGGAGAAGGGAAGAAGGAATTATATTCCTTAGAGGTCTAAGTCTTAGAGAAGCTGAGAAGGGATAGCACCTTGTGTGTGCGAATACTCTACAGGAGCGCAGAAGTCAGAATCCTTCAAGGATTCGGGAGCTAAGCTCAGGAGAAGCAGCGGTTTTATATGTGCAGGCGAGGACTCAAGTTGCAGAGCTCGCAGGCAAAGGAGAACAAAGGTCGAGGCCTTTGAGCATTTGAAATTCTTCCAAGTCTGGAAGAAAAACGCCAAGGCTCAGCAGGAGAAATAGCTGTCGTCGGATTAGCCGAAAATATTTGGACCATTGAAGGTTTCCACATCCAGGAGGCAGTATAGGAGGAGCGCACAAGAGAAATGATTTGAACCTTCATATCCTGAGCGAAGAACCCGACAGTCGTTGGATCTATCAGGAGCTACACGAGGTTTAACCCCTCACGCATAGAGAAACATAAGAGAAGTCCTGAAAAGGTTGGAGATCGAGATATCGATGTTCGGGAGTTTGGGAGTCCGGAGGACGAAAGTCCGGACACTCAACATCAGAAGTCCCGAAGAGGCAAGATAAGATTTGAATTGTTCGTCTGGGAGAGGACATGTGTCGCGAGATCGCCCATATCGGGGATTTGGACATCAGGGTTCAGAGAAGGAATTCCTTGACCTCGCGAGTGGCGAAGTCGCGAAAAGATTGGGACCGTCTATTTGAGGAGGACAGGTGGCATAGATTTAGGGATCTTGCGAACTCGGAAGTTCGCAAGGTGAGAACCCAGGATTTGGGTGCTCCAAGTCGCGAGTGGCGAAGTCGCGAGAGAATCGCAGCCGTCCATCTGAGGAGGACAGGTGGCAACAATCGCGAAGTCGCGAAGTGCCGAAGAGATCCAGGATTCGGGTCTCGTGAACTCGAAAGTTCGCAGGGTGAGGGCCCAAGAGTTGGGTGCTCCAAGTCGCAAAGTCACGAAGTCGCGAGGAGCGGAGACAACCGTTGGATCGAGGTCAAGGGAGGACCGTTGGATCAAAGCCTCATCGTGCGTTTCACGTATTCGGAGGATCGGAGGTTGAGAGGACCTCGTCTCGACATCAGAAGTTGCGAAGTGCTGAGAGTCGAGGCACAAGTGTGGGCACGTGGCAGAGCCATAAGGTGGGGCCCATGTGATTGACAAGTGGACACGCGTCGCCTGGAGAAGGGAGTCAATACTTCGTTGACTTCTCGCGTCTCAGGGATTCATGGGATAAGAGCATGAGAGCTCAACCCTTTGACTTGCGAAGCGACGAGTAGCGAGAACGCGAGAAGAAAAGTTAATATCGCTTCTCGGGGGTTCGTGAAGGGAAGTTGCCAAGGTTGGACGCTTCAACTCGTGAAGTGGCGAGTTGCGAGAAGTACAGAAGGAAGGTCAACTTTCGCTGACTTTGAAGTCTCGGAGGTTCGCATGGGAAGAGCGCGGAGATTTAACCCTTCGACTTGCGAAGGTGCGAGTAGCGAGAGGAGCTAGCGTTAAGCCTAGCCAATGGTCGCGCGAGGAAGGCGCTGACAAAAGAAGAGCCATACCTGTATCGGCATTTCGGGTATCGCGATATTGGAAAGGAAGAGTCGGGTGTTTCGACTCGCAAACTCGCGAGATCGCGAGTTGCGACAAGTACCTTTTGGAATTGGGCCTTGGTCATAGTGTTGTGGTCGCATGAAAAGGCGAAGCTCACGTCTAGTGTTGTTTGCACAGGGGAGCTTCCGAAAGGACCTATGGATCGATTGAATTGAGATTCCAGCAAGGAATCGAAAGAGCCGATTCGGCTCAAAGAAGATAAAGAACGATCCTGTGAGCGAACCTTGACCCGAGGGCCGATATGTCTACGTCAGAAATCCTACTATTAGCTCTTGTAACTTCCTCAAAAAAGCGATCATCGCTTGCTAGAATCTCTTGCAGAGGATATATTAGAAGTGCTCATGAATTACCACTGATAAGAATCTAATACACTAACAAGCATTAATGGGTCGAAACTAATTGTGCCATGAATGATAAACAATAAATCTAAAAGTCGTTACAAAAATATACTCAGTAAGTGCTCAACATGTCACTTGTGGGAATATAACTTAAGTGGGAAGGATAACACTCATTCTCTCAACCACTGAGGCTAGACCCAACTTACAAATGAGAACTTAATCTATTGAGTCCCATGTATGTGTTATACAATTATTTATAAGCTTATGTTTAACTTTACAAATTTACATACATGTTTTTAATATAACTTAAGTGGGGAGGATAACACTCATTCTCTTAACCGCTGAGGCTAGACCCAACTTAAAAATGAGAACTTAATCTATTGAGTCCCTTGTATGTGTTATACAATTATTTATAAGTTTATGTCTAACTTTACGATTTACATACATGTTTTGAAACGTCCAATGTTTCATCCATTTGGGTTGTTTTTCTTAATTGTCACATGTTCTCCCTTATAATCAATTATTACAAATCTTCTTGTCTAATTCATTTCCTCACTATTATTGTTACTAGTATTATTATACCTGACGTGCTAGGTATTAGATTCGACTGCATATTAATCAATAGTTCGACTATAAATTTTATCCGTTTTTCCAAAGTTAAACATTACACTGTTAAATTTATTATATTTTTAAAATATTTAAATTATTTTCTTTATTACTATTGGTTGATCATTTAAATGTGTTATTACAAAGGTGGGGCTGGATTTGAAAGACTATTTAGTATTATTAAATATTTGAGTAAAGTTTTGTACAACGATGGCATCATCTAAATGGACAGTGGCTTCCAAAATAATTCAATACTTACCGTCTCTGGTGGCATCTTCTACCAGCGTTGAGGGCTCCCCTGCGGCCGACCCTTCAACTCCCAACCTGCACGTAAACTTCTTTGTAAACCACTTGGCTTTTATACAACCTACTGTTACTACTAAATTTGTTTTAACCCGGGCTGTCCAAACGAAAAACATGAGGCTGTAGCGTTTGACTTATGGAGTAAAACAAGATAAAATGTCTGTCTCTTTCTAACCTGTGCGTCTTTCTTTATATGGGATATTGTAATCAACGTTGTGGAGCACTAAAAGAAAATAATACAAAAATCGATAAATAAATAAATATATATGTGTGTGTGTCATCCTTGCTCAGGGGTCATGCTAATCTTCTCTGTATAGTTTCATGCTAATCTTCTCTGTATCGTTTCAATTTTATCGGATGTCTCAGAAAATATATATATATATATATATATATATTCTCGAAAATAAATAAATACATATTTATTCTTAGTTTTTATTATTTAATAAATTTAAATAGACAATAATTTCTCATTTCCCTCCTTTCAACTTTGTTTTAAAGAAATTCAGATGGGAATATGGATGAACAACTAAGTATCAATAATAAATAAATAAATAAGGCTTTCCTCCTCAGTTCCAAAATACATCAGGTTTTTACTTTTACTAATACTTTTTGAATAATACATCTTTCCTTAAGTTTTAATTATTCGAAGAAAACATCATGGCCACAAAATTTTAATGTAGGATGTCAAAAAGGGTAAAATGGTGTAAAAACAACTTTGGATTTACAACTATTGTCTTATTATACCTGCATAGATGCAAGTATTTGTTGCCATGCAACTTTGTTATTGTTATTCTTTGATTCAATCTAATTATTATTTATGGTATTTTCATTTTTCATGGATCCTCCTTGTTGTCGTCCTAATACACACTTGCAAACGTGAGCTAAGTCCTGCTCACTTAGTGTGTCATTGGAGGAACAATGCCTAGGTTCAAAGCCCACGCTGTCACTTTGACTTGAACCTCTTCCGTCTAGGCTTACTCTTAGGGAAGCCAAGGGGGGTAGACCCTAGTTACTATGTGAATTATTAGATGAATTCTAGAAGTTAATTTTAGTTTGTTAAAGGTGAGGGGAAACTAGCCTATATGGCAAACAACAATGCAAATGAAAATCTTTTAATGAGAGTCAAACCTTTCCCTAAGTCAACTATGACTAGTGCCTAAGGTTGGTCAAGGGGTTAATAGATTATACAAGAATTAAATACAACTAAACAAAGTATAATCAATGCTATAGGATACAACAAGATATTACGTTACAATTGAGATATAAATTGAATATTGAAAGATAGCTTACAATGAACAAAGATGAATTAGTTAATTACACAATATACATGAAACAGGTAGTAAGATAAATGAAACATTCACCTCACAAAATGAAATGATGAAATATATCATACACAAAACTTTAGGAGAAGGAATAAGCACATTAGATGATATTACAAATATACAAAGGAAATTAGATTATACACCAATCACATGAGACATCAAATTGTAGATATGCTTGAAATGTGAATCGCTTGAAATACCCAAATGTATGAAAAATGAATTGCTTTAAATGTGATTGTAAAACTTGAAATGAACTATTTGCTTGAAAAAGACTTGTTTGGAAAATAAATCACACCACCATAAGATTGCTTGCAAAATGAAATTGAGATGTCATGTTATGAGATTGTCTTGAAAAATGTATTGCATGTGTTGTGAATGTAGTGTGTAGCTAAATTTTAATAGATTTTAGATGTCACTTTGATTAGAGGATTAAGTTTGATAGATTGAGTCATAGACTACGTGACTACCCAAAACCATTATTGTTTTGACCAAAAGGGAGTGTTGGGTGCTCAAGAAGTATGGCAACAAGGCCTACCCTAGCTCTGCAGGTCAAACCCAAAGTTTCAAGGTACTCCACCCGGAGGACGCCGAGCGCCATGAGATCATCCCCGACCTAGCACCCCGAGCTTCTTTCCAAGTCTTTGATTTTATGGTGCAAAAACAATAATTGGTTATGGATGCCTAATTACTACCTCCAACCTTTGCCCTTTCTTGTCACCCAGGATCCAACTACGTGGCAAGGGGAGAGAATACGGGTCAAACGTTGGGACATAAATTTTACTTGAGCAATG
>ML812914.1:212946-224149 GCA_009831015.1 Picea engelmannii | reverse complement strand
AGTAAAACCAAAAATTACTGAGTTTGCTCGAAACGAATTTTATCAAAGGAATAAAACGAGTTTACAAACTCAATAACAGGAAATCATAAACGCAGAGCACCCAAGAATAACATATTCAATTCAAAAATGTTTTTAGAAATTCCACAGAGAGGATTCAAAACGGCTTTGATTCAAAAATGTGATTCTTCAGATCACCATACCTTTACAATCCGTTCTTCATTTATTTATAATAACACCAATTGTCGTTATGATTTTAGAAACGATAAAATTTGATGAAGGCGGTGGTAGAATTTTGTTGCCTTCAAAAGTTAAGGCAACCACCGTTTAGAGTAATTAAATCTTCGAGTCTTGAAGGGTCAAGATGGTCACCGATTCACCGCTTGCAAAGAGGCGGTGAAATGATTACTTCCTAACAAAATAGACGGGGAAGTCTAGAGGCTTTGCGCCTTTTATCTACATGAATGTTGAAGGTTCCAAGAAGGCTCTAGAGGAAAAATGGTCGATATCTGCATAGAAACCACTTCCTCTTTGCCGCTCGTATTTCCATACTGGAAGTCCTGCTTCTCACACTTGTTTCTTTCCCCTGAAACGACGTTTCTCCGTCAAACCAAGGGCTTTCCTCTTCATTATTAGTGTCCTGGAAATCTTCTCATGGGTTTGAAAGTCCTCTTCTGCTCACAAGTCTTTGTGTGTATTTCCATATCCAATCAGCTCTTATATACGTTCAATTACACCTGCTAAAGCTGCATAGAGATTTAATATCTACAAGGATGGCGTGGTGTTTGTAATATGTGAATAAATCAAATACCATCAATTGTCCAGTAGGCTGCCATTGATTTACAACTAGAGGCTAGATTGGAATTGAATCGGGCAGATTAATAATATCTATTTGTTCAAATTTACTTGGTTAAATAAATGGGTAACTTTGTTGCGCCTTGTACATATAAACTAGTTTCCACCGAAGCCCATGGCGACCTAAACGAGCAAGCCCTTCATTCTGCTGGTTACGATCACAAAAATGGCACAGATTGATATAAGCGCAAATAAAGAAGCAAAAATATTTAGCTCCTCGAAATGGGTGCTGTAATAATACAGGGGCAGGTATTGTGAGGGTTAAACTTGTCATCAGAAAGAAAAAACTAGCTGAATTGTTGGCTAATGGTTTGTCTAACCATAAGGCCTTCGAGGATCTGTTGAGGATCAAAGTACCTCAGTATATAATCTATATGAAGATAATTGTGGTACTGCAATGCGGATGAGCAGTCACAGAGGTTGGAAACCATCATTGGATAGCATCCCCGAAGACAAGAATACTAATAATTTATTGGCGACGGGATTGATCTGCTAATTTGGAATGAGCTGCCAAGACACTGTTGATCTTGAAAGGTTTTCTCTATGTTTCAGAGCTCTAATTTTTAATGGTGCTATCATGCATCCCATGATGAGCATAGCTATGGTTATATTGCAAATTTGCCAAAAGAAAAGAGAGATAGGGCGAGAATGACAAAATACATTGATTATATAGATTTTTAGGTGTTAAGAAAGGCCAGAGGACAGTTGGACTGCTATCAACTGTATTTTATCCCTTCTGCATGTACATATTCAATGCAAATCACAATAGTCATCTTAGTAGAGATGATAGTACCTTATGTTTACCTTGGACGTTTTTCTGAAACTCTTAGATGCGAGCAACATTTTAGAGTTAGGTAAACATAAGACTGCAACAATTCCATTAAATACCAACAAATCCATCGACGAGATTGATGGCAGGGGTTAAAATGTTTGTTAATGGATAAAATTATGCCATGTGTCAGTTTACGTGGCAAAGATTTCAATGTTTTTTACCCTCCACCGCCATGTTGCACGAACCTCTATCTACTGCCCTTATCCTTCCCCTTTGCACCGACCTCCCTGCACCGCCCTGTTGCACCATCGATCTTATCCTCCCCCTTTTCACTGCAGCTTTACATATTACATTCTACCATTTTCATGTTCGTGATCCTCCTCTCACTGCAACTCTCTGCAATATTGTCTAGACAGAATGATAATGACGATGTATGTCCATGACTCTTCACATGAGTAGGAAATGTCACCAAGGGTATGAGAGATCCTCCAAGACTGTGCAGGCCTCCAAGGATTCTCTGTACACTCACGACGACATCGAGTATTCCATCAATTTTTGTATATATGAAATTTACAGCTCTGCAATATTGTCTAGATAGAATGATGATGACAGAATGATGACGATGGAATGTCCATGACTCTTCACATGAGCAAGAAATGTCACCAAGGGTACGAGAAAACCTCCACAATGGTACAGGCCTCCAAGGATTCTCTATACGCTCGCGACGACATCAACCAGTATTCTATCAAATTTTCTATCAAATTTTGTATATATTAAATTTATGGGCCTCCAAGGATTTTCTGTACACTCAACCAGTATTTCATCAAATTTTGTATATATTAAATTTACATATTCCATTTGATTTGATCATTTGGAACGTCATTGTAAGGTTCATCCATTATTCTCCTGGTGCATCATTCACGGAAATTTATTTCAATATATCATGCTAGAGTTTAGCTAAAAATTATTTTAACAGCAAAGTAATATTATCTTAACCGCAAAGTAATAGTACATTCGCTAGGTACATTGCAACCAAAGTTGACTATCATGTAGGACACAATTACTGAATCAATCTTGTTTACTAGTGAAATGACTTGTTGAAAACATAGTGCCTATTGGAAGTGACTCACCAACCCCTGGGTAGGACGTGGTCAGAACTGGCTTTAGTTGAGCAGTGGTGTGAGGTGAAAACACAGTGATTCTTTTATCCTACTTCAACCATTTTGTTTGGAACATTTGTTGTGCCAAAGGGGAGGCAACGTAGACGTAGCAATCATGAAGATGAATATGGAAGTGTTGGGCCAATGGTTGGACATTTTCGAGGAGAGGTTGTCAAAGAGCAAGTACTTGGTAGGGAATTTCTTAGTGGCAAATTTCCAACGGCTATGGTGGATGCACTACCTGATGGATGTTTGTAGAATGTTTCCTCTGATCTGGACACCTATCTCTTCCTAGTTATCTGCAAATGTACAGTGCAAGGACCCTATTGTTTGCGATGTAAAGATGTGTAGCAGTGTGCATCTAAATGAATGGTGACTTTGTTTCCTATGAGGTTTCTTGTGTTGATGTGAATGCTATGACAAGTGATACACTTTATGATGGCCAATGAAACCATTTATATATTGTACAATGCACTATATTGTGATCTCTATACAAGTTCATTTTTAAATTGGAAATATATTTAATGTATTTTATGATTTATTATTGTTGATTATATGATTGTTCTATGCGTCAGCATGTGCATTGTTGTACTTTTCCATAAGCTCTAGTCCATACTCTTTTTTGTCAATTAAATTTTACCATGTAAAATACAGTCTATAATTCACTAAAAATGATAATTTATAAATAAATGTCCTCCAATCACTCTTTTTTATATATCATTCAACGAAGTTTAGTATTCATATTTTCTAAACCTGCTAAGCCTAAAACATAGCACTCTTTCCATAGTTTTCATATTCAGCTTTATTAATTTTGTATTTTGTTTTAGGATTTGGATTTATATTATTGTAAAATAAATTATTTAAATTTTAATAGGATAAAAATTAATATAAGAAAAATGCATAGTTAATAATTAAAAAATAATTTATATAAAAATGGTTGTTTGCAATATAATCATTAAACACCCTAGCTCAGTGGGTAGAGCGGAGGACTGTAGTGAGAGAAGAATTCTCGATTGCCATCCCCAGGGCGCTGATTTCAATCCGATAAGTCGGAATTTCCTCTTTGTTCTTTCAAGTTTTTTTACTTATATTATTCTTACCATGGTTAGCTCTTTTTCTTATTGTTGTTATTTTTTCATATCACCATTCCGTGGTTTGTTAAAGAGAATCAAAATCAGAATCCAATGTAAATGGTCTCAACCACGAAAATTCCTTTACCACAAACACCATATCTATATCTGTTCCTTTACCACAAACACCATATCTATATCTGTGTTTATTCGAAATTTAAATGCATGAATGCTCATCAAAGACAATACTAATTCCAATCATCAAAATGAAAACGAACCTCCAACAAAACTAAACTATTGCCAATTTCTTTTACGATGTACAAGTCCTTTCTTGTTCGAGATAGACCGGAAAACATATCCGCTTTCGCAATTATCATGCTTCGGTTATTATTAGAAATTCTCCCTTGTTTTCATCTTTGAAATAGGCTTTCATGGAATGACATCTAGCGTACATATACATTGTGTACACAGTGCATAGTTATGGAGTGTATTCACATGAGAGCATTTAGTCATGCAAAAGTTATATGGAAGAAGTTTATTGATATGAGAAGAGGTAAAATGTGTCAAATTGGCAAAACATCTACAATTGATTCTTATTTCTTTCTCATTGTGACGTAAGCATTGTCTTTCATTTTTGTAAAATGGTCAAATAAGGAGGATAATATCTTAGTGCGACATAAGCAAAGTCCTTTCTTTTTGAAAAATGTTCAAATGGGAAGGAAGGTGATATTCACAATCATGCTAATGATTAGATGTGGTATATTATTGTGAATGTTAGCTCTTCTTGTTCAGCCTTTTTGATGTCTATGGTTGCATTGGATATGGTTAGGCTTTGAGATTTATGTATCGTAAAGGAACTTGCTCTCCAAGATCTGTGAGACACCGTTGGCAATGAACGAGGTTCCTGTAGAGGACTAATTGCTTGCTTCAAAGTACACCTCTTTGCACCCCCTCTCACTGCCAACACCAAAACAATACCTCCCACCCATGACCTCATACCTTGCAAGCAGTTGAGAAAAGGTTCATTAACTGCCCTGCTTGCCACCTCTTGAGTCTTAACCCACACATATTCAAGGATAAGTAAAACACCCCCCACTTCATGACATCTTAGTCCACGAGCAATTGGATGTAAGTGCGATACCTTTACATCTTTTTTTGGCGTTTCCTTTCTCCCACTTTGGGGGTATGCTAGTTTAAATTGAGATCTATCAAACATCTATATGGATCAAATTTCTTAATGTGTAAGTTCCTTTACCATTTAATTTAATGCTATGCATTAATTCCTTCATATTAAATGATAAAAAAATATTACTCCACTAACATCTTTTCCATATTGGACTATAGGGCACCTAGCTAATCTTGGTGCAACAACTATGGTTCACTATTTGGTCTATAAAGTATTAGAGGAAATTCTTCCTTATATGAGGGTGTTGAATCTTATAAGTGGTAGTCAATTTCTTACTTCCGAGTTAGGCAGCCTCACCCTTTCACTTCAATAATTACTTCATTATAATTATACATAAAAATAAGTAAGGACATAGATGATCATGGTTTATTATGGTTCACTATATTTGACTATAATTATGCAAGGTTTACTAAGATTAATACTACAAATCATTGCTATTGAGATATTTCTTTTAGTTTCCCAAATCCACTTGAAATGGATAAAAGGTAACAATTATAAGATTTATGAAAAAACAAATAAAAAAAATAAATTGAAAATACTCTTCTCATGCTTTATACTGGTCTTCCTTTAATTTAATTAAATCTATTTTAATAAAATTCTTAAAAAAAAATATCATAATAATTAAAAAATATATATTTATAAATTATTTTTATAAAATAAAAAATATGTTTATATGGTACAAAACTACCTGTATGAAAAATTCCACTTTAAATCATAATATAAATAAATGATAAGTACAATGCCATCTAAAACCAAACCAAAAAGACTTTTCCAATGCACAAATCATTTACTCATAAATAAGAGAATGGAGTACATTTCCTCCTTTCTTGTTAAGTAATTTTGAGCTAATAAAACAGTTGGAATCATAATAATGTATGTGGGGTTTCACTCTTATAAATTTCTACGGTGCCCTGATCGTTCATGCCCGACTAAACATTATTGATGAGAGAAGGGTAGGAGAGCATCTGTGCTTAGCCACCACTATATGGGTGGGTGGGGCTTTATCAATGGAGACTCATCTCACTAAAAACGTTAGGGCATTCCCTCTTATTTGCTATGCCAATAAAAATTTTGTGCTACTTTTTCTTACACTAGAAAAACTCCTGAGGTTACTGCAACATTATTGGCTAGTAAGCAGTTTTTATTCACTGACGAGTTGTGGCATGATTTGACTTGGCCACTGCGATTTTTCTGCAACACCGTAAACTAGCAACTTAAAGGAACTAGAAAGACTAATTTCACATTCACATATCGGTGCCACTACCACAATTGGATGTTAAGGTTCCTCGGTGGAGATCCATGGGTCATAGGCTGTATCTCTCCATGGCCTTTCGCCTTTGGAAGCGTCCTTCCTTCTCAATGCTCGGGCATTCATCCAATGCATTCTTTTCGATACTGTAGAGATCTAATCTACTCATAAATCTGTCACTACTGACAAAATAAGAAGTAGAGAAGATAATACAGAGAACACAGATTGGGAACAAGAATGTGCAGATTCATAGAGTATATTCATTAAGGGAAAAGAGCTGAACTAAATAAGCTCCAACTAATCAAGAAGATCAAGAAGTTGACAGGAATCCTAACGGACTCGTACAACTGGCAGTGTACAGTCACTACTACGTTGAGGTTTACAACTAACATTCTCTCTTAAACTCAATGTTGGAGGTTTACAACTAACACTCCCTCTTAAACTCAACGTTTACAGATATCAGCACTGATAAAGCCTAAGTGCTGCATTTGGAAATCAAAAAATGGATTTACCCAATGGATTTTAACAAAAAGAAATTCAAAAATGCAAATGCCTGCTGGTCTATTTCACAGCTAGGCTTACAATACATAACAATAAAACTAGACTTCAACTTTTTACTTGAGTTGGGTTTCTTTTTTCTCTTCTTCCAAACTCTGTATCGTTCTAATCTGGTCATTTTTTTTCATTTTGGCGTTGATACTGAAAGCTCTGTGCTTTGTCTTTTTTCTTTGTCATTGTAACTTCATATTCAGAATTTGATCAGGCTGCTTATGCCCGTTTCTTTCATCTTCTTTTGCAACAAATTTGTTTTTGACAGTGGGCTGATGCCACCACTGCAAACTATCATCAATGCCCTTCATAGCTTGGGCTACACAGTCCACGGACTGCTTCCACATTATCTGAGAATAAAATCTGATTTCTTCAAAACTCCATTGCATGAAGATGGTTTCAAACTGGTCTTCATTGAAATTCTCATCCATGTCTTCATCTTCTTCTTTTGGCTGCTCACCTGCATACTCAAACAACTTGTCAATCTGATATAAAAAATTATAATAGGAACCATATTAGTTCTCTTCTTTCTGTTCTTTTTGAGAGCAGTTACCATCATCATCATCATCATAGATTGACTATTCAGTCCATTTCAAATCTGCATCAACATTATCTTCTGCTTCAGCTGCATCATTGGCAGCCATAAGTGTAGTGGCTTGAATTCTTCCGTCATCAAACCTTCTTTCAAGCATTGCTTCTGTAGTCAACAAATCATCCACTTGGTTCTGAATGCCAAGTAGGCTTCCTCCTCCAAACATTAATTCATCAATTTTATTCTTCTCTTCCATTATTTGAAGGTACTCATCATAAGATAGGTTATCATCATCAAATTCAACTTCAAGATTTCTTACCTCTGTTTTAGAGAGGCCAATTTCTGCACAATGTTCATCAAAGATTATTGATGTTGATCCTTTGTTTTCATCAACAAACATTACTGGAATCATTTCATCAATGTCGGTTGCTATATTGATAACTACACCATCAATTTATGCAATTTTCTCATGCTCTCCTTCACACACTGATGCACCTTTGTTCTTTTCTTCCTGTAGCTCTACTTCAGACACAGATGCTCCTTCATTTTGTTCCTCTGGTAGCTCTGCTTCAGACACAGATGCTTCTTCTAGAGTGGAAACATTCGATAAATTGTTGCTCCCTCTCTCACTGTACTCTGTATCCAGAATACTCCAAATTTCTTTCAAAGATGTTGTTGTTGCAACCTTGTGCAACATACTGTCATCCAAGGCTTATTAGATGAGCTGCAATGCTAATGCATCCCTTTCCTGATCATGTAGATTATGATAACAGTCTAAAAGACACAAAAAAACATTCATTCTAACATACCAACATTCAAAATTCTTACCATTATATTGAGGTGGTAATGGTAGATTCATGCTCATGTTGCTCCAAATATAATCAATTTTCGTCTGATCTACTTCTTGGGTGAGCTCCTCAGGTACAACTGGAACCTCTTCATTTATCTTTGCGAAATATGTTGCCATTTATTTTTTGTTCTCTTTCCATATCTGTCTGAGATCTCTTCCGGACTTCCTAAGTCGTCTTTGTTGACCCATGACAGCGTTTCTTGGTTGTTCATTCACCAATTTCATCACACTTGTGGATCGACTATTCTATCTCGTCACACTGATACCGCTTAATGCAAACAAACAACGAAATTTCGGCTCTAGCCTCTTTTAAAAATTAGATCTATAGGAAATTTCTTGTTACATAGTATGGATCTTGCTAGATTTGATTATCTGAGCACAAGATCTTTCAGAGTCAGAACTCCGAGTTGAGTTCTTTATTGACTGAAGCCCTTTAATGGCAGAATCGAGCTATCTGAGTTTACTCTAGAGCCCCAAAAAATTTAAAGTTCAACTTCTCATGTGATCGGGGGCTCAGAACCAGGCGCTTCGGGACTTCCGGCTTCAGATGTTTCGACGTGTGAAGGCCTTAATTCCTCCGAATAGTCGAATTGTTGCAATGATCAACGGTCCTCATTGATTGGAGATCAACCACTCACAATTACTTTGGGAGTTCGGGCCTTCTCAATGCACAAAACTACAATCCTCCGGAGTGCCGAATTAGCGAACTTGCGGAGTGCTTGATCTGCCTCCACGTGTCCTCTTGATTGGACGACTGAGATTTACTTCGGAATCCCGAGCTTCGAGAGTTCTGAGATGCACAACACCACAAACCTCTGAAGTGTTAACTTTTTGGAGTGTCAGATCTACCAACACATGTTCTCAAGCTTCAATGGTTCATATTGACTTCGGGCTCTGGCCAGTTCTTGCTCCAATGCTTCACTTCGCAAAACCCTCCGGAGTGCTAAGCCTTCGAAGTGAGAGATATGGCACCACGTGTCCTCATTTATGGACGGTCCAGATGAACTTCGTGCTTCAGAGCTTCGGGAGTTCTCGCTTCACGCATTTGTCTTTCCTTCGAAGCGATAGATCATTGACACATGTTCCCCATTGATGAACGACTCTGATGAACTCTGGCCTTCGGGAGTTCTTGCTCCACACTACTCACCTTTCCTCTGGAGATCTCAACCTCTGAAGTGAGGGATCTCGTTCCATGTGTTCTTTTGCAACGGACGGTTGCGATGAACTTCGGTCAATGGTCTAGATCTACTCCGGCTCTTCGGAGCTTCGGGGGTTTGGGAGTTCTTGACTCAACAAACCTTCGTTCTTCCAGAGTGTTGATCTTCCGAACTTCTGGAATGACGTCGCATGTCCACTGAAACCAATGGCCAAGATTAACTTCGGGCAACCGACCCTTCGGTGATTGCGGCTCCTTCACACTCCTTAGACCTTCGAAGTGCTCTAGCGCTGAAGTGTGGGATCGCGTGATGCATGTCCCCTCTGGCTCCAACGGTCCAGATCTACTTCATCTCCTTCGGGACTTTCCGTCATTGCTGCACAGATCACTGAACTATCAGATGGCTTCCATGTGTCCATCGTGATCAACGATTTGGGTCTTCTCCGGGCCTTTGAAGTGATTTCTCTCTCTGCTGCAGGATCTGGTGACACCTGTCCTCTCAGGATCAGACGGCCAGATCTGCTTCGACATCCGTGACTTCGGGAGTTTTTCTATCTCCAGACTTGATTTCTCTCGGAGTGCCTTTTCTTCGAAGTGTAGGATCTACTGACACGCGTCCTGTTTGATGGACGGTTCAGATTTACTTTGCGCCTACGAGACGTTGATAACCTCCTTCTGCTATTCCTCCCGAACAGTGAACCAGCGAAACGCTGATCGGACGCCATGTGTCCTCCAATCCGACGGACGGGATTGCTTCGAGCTTCGAAATTTCGGAAGATTTCGACTCCTCTCCAACCTTTGCACAAAATACGCCGAATATGCAAAGTCTGAAGAACTTCAGCGGTTAAACCTTGTGCACTTTTTCTTGATCTGACGACTACTCTTGCTCTCGTCTAGATCTAATGACTGAAAACTGTTCACCTCATCTGCACGCTCCTCGTCCTTTCTTAGCTTGATTTAATGGCTCAGATCTATTCCTGCGACTGATCTTCGACCGATTTCACAAATCTTTAAAGGCTTCGTCCTTTGAATCTCCTTCCGTAGGGCTGCGTCCACGCATTGTGATGTCTCCAACAATCTTTTGAGCGAATTGTTGTCTCCAACGCTCCTTTAGCAGGCTGTCGACTGCTCTCCAGGATTTGTGAAGAGTCTTACCTTCCGCGCTCTCGTCTGCGAGACAATATTCTCTGTGCTTTTCCTCTTGGGATCAGGCTACTCTCCAGGTACTGTGGAGAGGCTCACTTCCTGAGCTCTTCACTCTTTGGATCATGCTGCTCCCCAGACACTGTGGAGAGTCTTACATCCCGTGCTCTGATACCATGACAAAATAAGAAGTAGAGAAGATAATACAGAGAAGACACATTGGGAACAAGAATGTGCAGAGTATATCCATTAAGGGAAAAGAGCTGAGCTAAATAAGTTCCAACAAATCAAGAAGATTAATAACTTGATAGGAATCCTAACGGACTCGTACAGCTGGCAGTGTACAGGCACTATTACATTGAGGTTTACAAACAAAAACTATGAGAGAAATGCACAAAATCTTATATGA
Source organism: Picea engelmannii (assembly GCA_009831015.1). Classification (NCBI taxonomy): domain Eukaryota; kingdom Viridiplantae; phylum Streptophyta; class Pinopsida; order Pinales; family Pinaceae; genus Picea; species Picea engelmannii. Next base: position 213,221 of record ML812914.1, on the reverse strand, counting down.
CGATGTATTCTTTGCGCTTTGCGGTTTTGGTAAACTCGAAAGAAAACCCGACTAGAAAAGGGGATCTGCTTGAGAGATTTGGGAAAGAAAATGGCAACTTCCCTCGACAACCAAAAATCCAGCAAGCCAGAGATATATAAATCACCAATAATTCTCTTATTGTTTATAGATCTGTTTTTATTGATTTTAGATTGACTTCCTTGACCTTTGTACACACCTCTATGGTATATTGACCCATAAAGCCGAGTGGACGGGACTCTCGCTGGAAGGAGTGA